>CM021103.1:32798083-32871664 GCA_007115665.2 Sequoiadendron giganteum | reverse complement strand
TTTTTCATTCTCCTCATAGTTAGATATCTCATCAGCAAAAGAAGGACCACTAGTCGTTGCAACATAATTTGTCTCCATAGCTTTCCAATTCTTGAAACCAAGAGAGATCAAGTAACCTCTCATCTACTCCTTCCAGTCACTATAGTTAGCTCCATCCAAAATAGGTATTTGCAACTTGTGTGCCATCAGATCTACCTCAAGTGATTAAGCTCTTCTCCGAGGAACCAAATCTTTGATACCAATTGTTGAAATGCATAAGACAATTGAGAGGGGGGGTGAATCAGTTGTACCAAATTCTTTTACTTTTGACCTTAATCTATTATTAAGTATAAACATGAAATGCAGATAATAGAAAGAACACACTAGAGACACCAGATTTACATTGAAAACCCAATGAGGGAAAAACCACAATGAGGATTAACTCACAATATAATAATAATGTAATAAAGGCTCACTACCAAAGGGCTCATTGCCTAGATACAAAGGCTCACAACCTACAAATAGGACTCACTTTCCAGAAGGAGGCTCACTACCTACAAACAAAGAAATACAAAAGAGAATACATCACAATAGGTTCCACACATCCACAACATGATCAAAGGATTGTAGACACTATCAACTCACTACTTTCAGGAATCTAACACATCAAAGTACAAATTCCTTGATTCACTCTTACACAGTCTTCTTTTTGCACTTGTTCGCACACTTCAATTTCTTTCTTTTTCTTCTCCATTCAATTCACAAGATCTTGAATTTCTTTTATACCATCTTCAACCATAGAAACATTATTAAGGTTAGCTACATATTCCTTCTTTTAAAAATTTAAATTAGGTTGGATAGTCAACATTCCTGTAGTGGATAAGAATGAGAGAGGACCAAATAAAAGCTTAATTAAGACTAAAAACAACATCTTGGATAAATCACACACTTCCTTAAATGATGCTTAATCTTCATGTAATAGGTAGACACTAGATTAGCCAAAGCTAATTAAAACACCAATGATCTTTGAAGTATGAGCATCTCCAGCAAGATGATCCCACATGGATCACCAACCATGCTTCACCAGATACTAGAAAACTTCCTAGAAATCCTTAGGAACATCCGTAGCAACTGCAACAACTTCCATACATCGAACTCACTTCAACAGTCCAACTAGACCGAGCATAAATACACCGTAGCTTTGGAACAAGGATTTTTGAGCACCAAACCACAAGAACATTTTCTTGAACATAGAAAACATCAGGATTAGCCTTCTTCTATATCCACAAGATTTGAAACGAACCATCAGAAGACTAGAGAGCAAGAACATCTCTCACAGTCCATAGACAAATAGTTTTGTCAAATGGGTTCACACACCGATGAACACATCTTTCACTCTCCATCGATCCAGAAGCTAAAACTCAGGATATATTATCCATTGAAGCTCATGAACACAACTATAGATCCATGGGTTATCCCACAAAGTTGGTTTACAATTTCTGAGAGGAACTGATTTTTGTTGAAATCACATATTTTTATAAAATATAATGATTTAAGCCTTAAAAAGTTCCATTTTAAGGATTCCAATTGAAGAGGGTTTGATCAAACTAGCTTAGATCAAAACCCCTTGGATAGAACCTTGTAAGTTTTAAACCATACCTATAAATGAGTCTCCTTTACACCTATCAAAATTTTGATAAAAAATCGCTTTTGATTTACCTTTTGGGGGATCAAGTTAATTCATTTAAAATTTATTTGAAATGATTAGGGTAGTCCTTAGAATGAGCTATGCAACAAATATAATTTTAATATGTTTTGGTTTTATTATGTATTTGTTTTTTTAGTTTTATTAAACATAGGTTTTTCATCGAAAATGAAGGTCTATGTTCTACACATGTGGAAAAATAGTAGATTATCAAAAAATAAATTGAAAAATATGAGTGCACTAGATATTGAAGTCCTTGATCCAACAAAAAAAAAACTGAATTTCGATATATACAAAAACATTTATGCGTTATACAGTCATGCTATGTTTGAATTGTAATTGGTTTGACTTCAAACCTTAATTAAAGAAAAAATATTCAATAAAAAAATATCTAGCCAAGTGGAAGCACTAGATATCAGAGTTAAAAATCTAAATTCGAAAGAATTAGAATTTTATCCTTCATGGAAAAAAAGTTATACGTTATACGGTGTGCATCACTTTTTAAAAATGTTGTTTTCTGAAAAAAAAAAGTTTTTGTGGGAGATGGAAAAAGAAGTGTATTTTGATTCAAAAAAAAAAAGAAAAAAATATTTTTAGAATCTATAGACAAAATGTGATGAGACTCTAGTTTTCATCATCTTCAAATTCCTCACGTTTTAGCCGCTATAGGTGCCCGAATGTGAAGATTTAGTTAAAAATAATAATTTATGTGTCTAGTTTGGCCAAAAATTATAAACCACTATTGTGGGATCACCCCCACACAAGCATAGGATCAACACAAAATAAATGTAGAGCACATTAGTAGAGCACACACAAAACACACACTTAACACTGTCTTCATTATTTCTTAATTTTCTGAAAAGAACTTTGCATCAACACATTGACACTTCATAAATATAGCTCCATAGTATCTCAAATATACCTGTACCATATTCAACCACTCTGAATTGTGTTGACATCAATGAAAACATTAATGAAAACACCACCAAACACATCCATACTTGCAACAAGTATGACCTTTTGTTTCTTGTTTGCCATGTTTTTTGTCCTTTTTCGTAGTCTTCTCCTACCCTCAATGGTGAGTTTTCTTCTCATAGGGGAAAAAATTCATTGTAGACAAGCGATCCCACCCTGTATAGGGGCAATTTTGTGTCTCGAGTCTGATCCAAGTTATCCTTTAGGAAAACATGTCCTCGTCAGAGGTGAATTTTCCTGTGGGTCCATTTTTTAGGCGAGCCCGAGCCCACCTATTCCCTATGAATATGCAATCATGCTTTCCTCATAGGTGATTCCATGTCTTCCTCGCCCATCTATTCTTATAATAGGAAAATATTCTATCCATAGAGGCGATCCCAAATCCATTCGTACTATCTGCATCCGTAGAGTTCAAGACATATGCAGATCTATTGACTATTAGATAGGTGTTTGTATTTGCATCCATACATCTCAAGAAAGAGGTGAACTTGATCCTTAGATAGGCGAATTTGTGTCTTGTTTCTTCCTATTTCTTTTGCATTTCAAGATATAGGTGATTTTGAGTCCTAGAAAAAGATGATCTTTTCAAACACAGAGGCAATTTTGCTGAGTCCTAAACAGGTGAACCCATCTCTTGTAGGGCTGAACTTGCTAGACATAGAGGCATATGCAATTCCCATACACAACTCTTGAGAGTTAACCCTCTTAACCACTAAAAGCTTGTTGCTTTTTGAGTCTGTTTCCATAATAATATTTTTTTATCATGATCTATCTACTTGTAATTGCCATTTTAGTCCATCTGGATTTTTAAAAAGTCATGGAATCCTCAATTCAATCCAATAGGTGCATCTTAGGACATCCATAGATTGCATTTCCATCATCATTTTCTTAGTCTGAATCCTTTAGACTTCATTTTAGGGGCCTTTATCCAATTGGGCTAGGTAACTAACCCTAATTGTTATCATCCACACTTACTTGGGATTTTATCCATCCTAAGTAAGTAATCCTCCATGGCCTTATCAATATCCTCTAATTATGAGGTAGATTATGTGTTGTGATCATCTTGTTATCATCAAGTTAAGCCCCTGAACCTATTTTAGAGTGAAATTAATCAATCCAATCCAATTAGTCATCAAATCCTATGAATCATCTAATCTCAACAATCATATAATCCCATAAATCAATCCAATCAGATCCAATCAAATAAATTATCCAAATCATCCCATCCGATTCGATCAATCAATCCATTAACTAATCATCGCATTTGATCAATATTTTATTCATCATTTAAGTGCATCATAGAGCTTAGTGTCATCCTAGCCACCTAGTTGTTTTGTATTTTCATGCTCGTTACCACCTGATCGAAAGCAAAGAGACTCATGGAAAATAGAAGCCTCAAATCACTTAGGATCAACCCACCAACAATGGCTTATCCCAGTCTAACACTGAGGTCCACACTCAATCTCCTCCTAATGAAAGCATGGTTAATCAGCCTGAGCTTATAGTTGATGAATACATCAGTAATCCCACCAATTTTTGACTAACGGATCATCTTCTAGATGAGTGTGGGAAAAATATTTTTGCCACCTTAATCATGAAAGGTATCAAACCACCTCTAGAATTTGACCTATCCAAATATGTCAACATTATACCTCATGCAACCCCTGTGCAACAAGATCCTCAAAATTCCCAAAATGATTTGGGCAATTCATACATCACCAAAGGTCCACCCCAAGAGAGTAGGTATCAACCTGGATTTGGTAATGTTGTTCTTTATTAGGTGATACCTCCTGTACCAACCCCTTGGGTTCCAATTTTAGTTATGGGTGCATTGATTGATGCTAACAATCCTCAAGGACCCGATCCTAAGAACCCTCTTGGTCTTGGTCTACCTCAGGGTCCTCCCAATCCATAGGGCATGAACATCCCTTAAGGTGCAACCACAATACCATCTGCTCCACCACTTCTAGGGAATAGTAGGGGAAATACTTATAATCCTTTCACTGCACCACCTCCACCTCTTGGTCCTATACCCCATCTAACTTACAACCACCTCCATTTGCACCCCAACAACCACCTGAGGGAAATATTCCACCACCAAAAACCTTGTCACAACCCCAAGTTTACACTACTATCCTGTCATAGTCTCAACAACCGCCCTTGCATCAAGTTCAGGGTAATCCATCTCAACCCTCACATCATCCATAAGGTAATCCCCAACAAGGTCAAATTTTGCAACAACATCAACAACAGTCTCCCCATCAACCTTAGGGAACTCCCTCGCAACCTCCTAATCAATCACAAGTCACCCCTCAACAACCTCAAATTTGGTCTCAACCTCCTCATTAGCAACCACCATATTACCAACAACCCCTTCAACATTCACAAATATTGATGCATTCCCAACCATCCTCTCAACATATCACCGACAACCCTGCTAATAAATACCTATATCATCCACAAAGCACTTATCGTCTTCAAGCCAACACATCTAATCCCAATCCTAATTAATATTACCACACTCCACAACAATCTCAACAATAATCACCTTACATACAACAATCCCAGTAGTGGTCATCCTACACCAACCTTGAACAATCAGAACAATATCCCTATCACCAACAATCCACTCCAAAATAGCCTCCATACACTTCTCAACAGCAATCCACCTACAACTACAAATACTATCCATATTACCATCAACAACCAGCATCATATCAGCAAGGTGCCTCTTCCTCCTATTATCAAACCTCATGGTCTTATCAAAAACCTTATGCCAATCCCCAATCCACATATCCCAATCAATTAGGAAGCTCCTTCATATCCACCTCCACCATCGCATGATCAAACCATTTTGACTCCATCCTCATCCTATCAATAATATCTACCTTACAATCAATCCAATCAAAGAGACCACTCCTCATCAATACCTATCAATAACAAGTGGGAAGAGGTTAAAGCTGCATTAAAGGACTTACAAGCAGGGACATCCAAATATTCGTTTAAATTTGATGAGATTTGTACCTATCCATTTGATCCCTCCATCTCACTTGTCCCTTTTCCTAAGCACTTTGAAATGCCAAATTTTGATAAATACAAAGGAAAGGGTGATCCAAGAACCCACTTGTAGGAATTTTACACACATTTCCAAGAAGTTCTACACAATGATAATTATATCATAGAATTATTCCCTATAAGTCTAACAAGGATAGCTTTAGATTGGTTCATGGGTCTTCAAAAGGGATCAATCTCTTCTTTCGTAGATCTTTCAAAAAAAATCATCTCACACTTCTCCTTCAGCTTGGAGAAGTACATAAATACCCTAGATCTGTTGAAAGAAAAAGAACGTGAGGGAGAAACCTTTGCAAGCTATCTTCAAATATGGCGTGCCTTGGCTAGTTGACTAAAATCCCATCTCAATGAGAAGGACATGGTGACCATCTTCATTGCACACAATATTATCTTCACTGTGATACCACATTTTGAAAATTCATTGATAAGGGCACCAGCATTGAGAGGGCCCTCATTGCTAAGAGACAAGTCATCAAGTGATAGGTCTTGCTACTAGAATAAGAAAGAATTATATCAATTATGGTTCCACTAATAGCAACCATGCCCAAGTATCCAACACCTCACAAAGACCACAATATGTCCCTAATCAACAATTGGCTCCCAATGTCAAATATATGTCGCATGGTGCACCCCGTCCTCCCTAACGGTCCAATGAAAACAATCAAGGGAACAATAAAAACTCATTACCCCTTTGGGATAACCCTTAAGTGTTACATTCAATAGGTTTCTTCAAGAAATCTATCCAATGATCTATCCTATGATAAAGCCCTTTGATGAGTCAAAACGAAAGCCTACCTGGTATAGGGAAAATGAGTATTGTGACTTTCACAAAATCAAAGGTCATTTCACTAATAAGTGTCAAGGTGTTAAAACATATATCCAAGATCTTATAGATAAGAGTGATATAGTAGTGTATGTGAATCAGGTGACATCATCCAATGCTCAACTCCAAATATTTCAAAACACCTTCTGCAAGCACAATCAAGGTGCCAACACTTCTAATGCTAACCCCAAGCTTAATAATAATAACAACAAAGGTAACAAAACTAACAATATTAGCTATAAAAATGTACCCTATAACTATGATGATATACCTATGTGAATCAGTCAGGTAGAGCCACACATGTCCATGATCCATTTTAAAGGAAGAGACCCATAATGTGTTGTTACTATGCATCACACCCACATATTAGTTCCTAGTCCTTCCACATTATCCCAGCTAGCTCCCATGAGCTTCCAATATAATATTATTGATCATCTTTGAAATAATCCCGCTCATATATCCATTTTGGATTTACTTAAGTCTTCCCCCATTAATCAATAAATGCTCACGAAATCTCTCCAAGATACCCACATGCCTAATGATATAGATCCTACTCAATTTCAAGGTTTAGTAGGACATTTGTCATCCACATATTACCTAGGATTTAGTAAAAATGATATGATGCCAATCGATTCAAACCATAACCATCCCCTCCACATCAAATTCACTATAGCTCTTCATAAAGTGAAAAAGGTTCTTGGTAGATAATGGCTCTACCCTCAACCTTTTTATTTTAAAGTTCATAATACAGGTAGGGTATACCTAGGCTGACTTGAGTAATCAAGTTATCAGCATCAAAGCCTATGATAATGCAAAAAGGGATTATGAGGGAATTATTTATCTTCCTATTTAGGTTGGCCTCATTGTGCAATACACCACATGCCACATCCTTGATCTAGACCTCCCATATAACCTTCTCCTTGGCTTCCCATGGATTCATTCCATGCAAGACGTTCCCTCCACTTAACATCAGTGCCTAAAATTTCCTTACAATGGGATGGAGGTAACCATTCATGTGGATCCTCAACCCTTTGAATATTTTCATGCTCTTGAAGCCTCTTTCCCTCACTCTTGATATTTCCTAGGAGTTGAATTAGGGGCACCTCAAGCATCATCCTCCAATCCATCTCACAATACGTCATCCAACACAATATCCACAACATTGACCACATTTGAACCCACGATCACCAAAGTCTAGATCATTGGTAAGGGCTGTGGAGAATATGAAATGCAAATCGCACTTAACGTGGTGACAATTCCACCATCTCTCCGCATGTATGGGAAACCTTCTTATTTAATACCAAAGGAGGAGGAAAATACTTAAACCATCACATCTAAGAATATGGGTTCGACAACATTCTGAGATTTGGGTAAAATTCAAGAACAGATGGAAGATGACATTAGCCAATGGGTCTACAGAGAAGAAGCAAAGCCATCACCTCCTCTTGTAGAATATTTCTAGGAGGTCTATCCCAATGCATCAAGGTTGGAAAAAACATATAACTATCAAGGAGGAGGTCTTGGTGTGGAAGAGTAAGAAAGACTACAACCTATTGAGACACCTATGAGATCAAAACATGTAGGCCTAGGCTATGAAAAAAAGTAGAAGGGTCCTACATCATCCTCTAGTACCTCGAATAATGTCAATATGGATGACAATATCCTCAAGGACATACCTAAAGAGTAAACCATCATACTTTTGTATGATGATGTAGATCTCCCATCCCTCTTGGATTCCACATCAATATTTCACATTAGCCTTTCCCTCTACCATCCTGACTTGATTGATTGGGACCTACGAGGTAGTGCACCTATCGAAACCTTTCCCTCAGTGGAAACTTAAATGCATCCCATTGGATTGGGGGAAGATAAACACACCAACCATAAAAATAGAAAAAAACAAAATAAAAAAGGGCCATCTAGTGAATACCTCTTTCAGGTCCTTCTTGAGTCATCAAAAGTAAAAACAAAGGGTGTATCCACCAGTTAAAACCTCGATGAGGCACTGGAGGATGGGGATGCTCATCTTCCCCTTGTAGGAGATCACTTGTATGAATGATCTTTCATCCTAATCGAAGAGACACAAGAGGTCAATTTGGAAACAAAGAAGACCCCAAAATAGCTTACGTAGCCAAATCATTGTCAGAGGAAGAGTATTCCAACATTGTCAGCTTGCTCAAGGAAGGAATCATCAAATTCACATGGACCTATTTAGACATGCTAGGATTAGATGCCACACTATTTGTACACCATTTGGATGTTCATCCAAATGCTAAACCTATTAAACAAAATATAAGAAAAATGCATCCCCAAGTGGCTTTTCTCATCAAGAAAGAATTGGAGAAACTTTTAGAGGTTGGGTTTATAAGACCTATTGACTATTCTAACTAGATATCCAACATAGTTCCTATCACCAAACCAAATGAAAATATCAGATGTTGTATAGATTTTTGGGATCTCAATAAAGCTTTCCTGAAGGCTGATTTTCCTCTTCCAAACATTGATATGCTATTAGATCTTACAACAGGGCATGAGATGTTATCCCTCATGGATGGATTTTTTGGCTGCAACCAAATCAGGATCACACCAGAAGAACAACATAAAAATTCCTTCTCTACCCCTTGGGGCAACTTTTTCTATAATGCCATGCCCTTTGGTCTCAAAAATACAGGGGAAACTTACCAATGTGTGATGGCTATTATCTTTCATGAACTCATCCATATCATCATGGAATATAATTTTAATGAATTATTAGGAAAGTCCAAGACTAGAGAAGAGCATCCTGCAATCTTGAATAAAATCTTTGAGCGATTAGAGCACTACAAGCTGCATCTGAATTCGAAGAAGTGTGCGTTCAGTGTCAGATCTGGAAAGCTATTGGGCTTTATAGTATCCAAAAGGGATTTTGAAGTAGATCTGGCCAAGGTCAAATCCATAATGGAAATTCCCCCACTACATAATCTCAAGCAATTAAGGATTCTTCAAGGAAAGCTAAATTCCATCAGACACTTCATAACCCAAATGGATGACAAGTGGCAATCATTTCCTCATCTTCTATGCAAAGAAACCAACTTCAAGTGGGATCCAGAGTGTCAAAAAGGATTCAACAATATTAAGGAGTACTTGGCTCACCCACCTATTCTAATGCCACCCATTCGAGGAAAACCACTTATGTTATACATCTTAGCTACATCTATTGCACTATGGGAATTACTAGCACAACATGATGAGTTCTTCAAGGAACGCGTTATCTATTACATTAGTTGAACGGTGGTAGTTTATGAGCTTAACTATTCTCCTATGGAAAAATATTTTTTGGTAGTGGTCTTCAGTTCACAAAAGCTTCATCGTTACATGCTTAGTCATCACATCAAGCTAATCTCAAAAGTGGACCCACTTAAGTATCTATTATCCAAAACTTCCTTGACTGGTTGTGTGGCTAATTGGGTTATGTTACTAAGTGAATTTGACATAGAGTATGTGGACCGAAAGGTAATAAAGGGACAAATGATAGCAGATTATTTGGTCAATGCTCCTTTGGTCAACACATATCCATTAGTGGTTGAGTTTCCTGATGAAGGAGTCCTTACAGTCATAAGAGAAAATATATGGATGCTTTATGTTGATGGGTCATATACGTATAACGGAGCTGGTGTAGGTGTCTTATTCATCACCCCTCAAGGTGACTACATTCCAAAGTCATTTAGGTTAGCCTTTCCATCCACCAACAATATTGTTGAGTATGAAACTTTAATCACTAGCCTCAAAATCACCATCCAATGGAACATCAATCATCTTCGAGTCTTCGACGATTCCCAACTCATTATCAAATAGGTCAATGATGAGTTTAAAAAAAAAGATGATAAGCTTTTTCCATACAAACACATGGTGGATGAATTTTAAAAATTATTTCACCTACATCCAATTTGAACAGATTCCCAGAGTCTAGAATGAGGCTGTAGATGCAATGGCTATGATTGGTTCCCTTATCGACATGCCCAAAGATCGAACAGACTGTGAATTTCTTGTTGAGCAACTACTAATCTCAACATATGATTTCCTCTATAATGAGATGGTGTGTGATATCATAGGGCCCTATTCACCTTGGTACCATGACATTTATATCTACCTTCGTGACTACATCCTTCCACCTAATCTTACCCACAACTAATAAAAAATCATTTATCCAATGCTCATCCTGATACACAATTGTGGGAGATACACTTTATCTCTGAGGGTATGATGGTACTCTTGTTCAATGTCTAAAGGAATTAAAATCTTGTATTGCATTAAATGACATGCATAGTGGTCTATGTGGGTCCTATTATAATGGTATGTCCTTAGCTAAAAATATTCTCAAAGATGGATACTATTGGCCCACTATGGAACATGATGCCTGTGAGTTCATGAAGAAATGTGTAACCTACTAGCAATATGCAAACTTAATCCATGCTCCCACCTAGGACTTGCACCCCATCATAGCACCATGGCCTTTTTCTTAATTGTGTTTTGACTTAATCAAAAATATTTACTCTCCATCCTTTGATAGCCATACCTTCATTATCACAACCACTGAATACTTTACTAAGTGGGTGGAAGCAATTCCACTCTCTCAAATAACAAGTACTCAAATATCCAAATTCATCATTTTCCATATTCTCTACAGATATGGAATCCCTTCCACCATCATCATTGGCAATGGAAATCCATTCAAAAACCAAAATATTAAGTTCTTTTGTGAGACCTACCACATCCAACATTGTTGGTCCACCCCTATTACCCTTAAGGTAATGGTCAGGCCGAAGAAACCAACACAAGCTTGATCAAAATCCTCAAAAAGGTGGTCAATAATACTGATCGATATTGGAACCTCCATCTCCATCCCACCCTTTGGGCATACTATACATCCATCGAAACTCCCACTAGTGCAACCCCATACTCTCTTGTATATGGTGTCAACACAATCTTTACAATCGAAGTCAAGATCCCATCAGTCTGAATCTCTTTGAAGAATCTCATTAGTGACGAAGATGCTTGGGTTGCATTCTTAAGTCAAATTTAACTCCTAGATGAAAAGTGTATCAAGGCCTACAATTACCTTCAAGCATCTCAACATCGTCTTAGGAGGAGCTACAACAAAAAATTTCACCCTTGTTAGTTCAATGTTGGGGATTTGGTCCTAAAGGAAAACCTGCACACCCAACAAGATAAAGAAAAGAAGGAAAAGTTTGAACCAAACTAGTTGGATCCCTATGTTGTCACTGCAAAATATAGGTTTGGGGAATATAGCCTTGCAACACCTGAAGGAGAGCCCTTGGAGGAGCCTATCAATATCATACATCTAAAGAGGTTATATACTTGAGTCAGTTGGGTTATCCTACTTCAAAAAATCCAAAAAAACAAAGTAAAAACTCATTAAAAAAAGTTAAAAATACTAAAAATTCAAGAATAGTAAAGAGAAATAATCCATCCTATGGTGAAAACCACCCTTGGTGGCACCTTGGATAAGTATGTTTGGTGAAAAATTGGCAATAGGAACCATTCATAGATGACTTAATCATTATCTACCTTGCGTCCTAATCGCTTTATTCTTTCATCCATCCTATCCTTACATCCTATTTATCCCCATCTTTCCCTTGACATCTCGTCTATCTGTCGCTTGGTATATGTTGATTGAGAATTGGGCAATTTAGATCAACTATCCAAAATCCTAAGCTTTCTATCTTGAATCCTCAACTTTTCGTCATTTTTATATTTGTGTCATTTGGTCAGTCTTGCATCCTCATCTAGAATCCTCCATCATTTTGGTCATCATTAGGTCTCATCTTTCCTTTCATCCATTTTGTCGAACTACATTACCCTATGCTTTCACGTAGGCAATACTAATCATTTGATCAACCACCGGGGCATTTTCCCATCTAGTATTTTTCATCCATCAAGGTTTCCATTGTCCTCTTTTCAATTTTATCCATGGTCAATCATCATCCTTTTATCGAACTACAAGGGCTCTACACTTTCACGTACGAAAAGCTAATCTTTGATTAGCCCCTAGGTCTGTAGGGTGTGTCTTGGTTCTGTGTCATGTCATCAAGTATGTCCCTATTTAGCTGGTACCTAAAACAAAGGTCACAAGTATCATGAGGTTCAATCAGTTTCAAATATCCCGAGTCATGTCGATCACCTAATTTTTCCACCATCTTTGGTCTTAATAGGATGTATCCTTCCTGAATCAGACCACATCAATCCCATCCACCCTTTTGATCCTATGCAAAACGACATTTTAAATCTGTTGTGATCTTTAGATGCTTTTGACATTTTTTTTTATCGTTTGAGCTTACTATTATACTTTGTTAGGGTCACCATGATCCATCATATCATATTGTTCTTTGACAAGTAGACATAGGGATATATCTTGATCTTTTTCTTGTTCTTGTCTTCATGGTTGTCCTACATAGTACCCAGCAAGATCCTTGTGGTCTTGTGTTATTTTGGGGTATCCTTTGTGTTTGTGGTTATCCCAACATCAGGCCCAACCAAAGCCCCTGTGGTTTTGGGGTGTTGGGATAGCCTTCTTGTTTGTTTTTTTTGTTTTATGCATTAGACGCTAATCAGCCTTGGCTCTTTATACCTTGTCCTACCATGTCTTATTCTATAGAAAAAATTAGTGTTCCTAAAATGTCAAAATGGTATTAGATATGCATTTCAATAGCTTCCTATTGCATTGCATTTATCCCCATCCACTTGCTTTCCCTAGCCCATGGTTAGTGATTTTGGTTGTGCAAATATTCTTCCCCCACCTCTTCTTCCTATTACGATTCCTAAGGTTTTTGATAGGTGCACTCTCACACCCATCATCATTCATTTTACTATGTTATGTGATACATTGCCACACCTATCCTTGTTCATCTAGTTTCATTTCCATTATCATTATCCATATGCATTCAATTTCATTTGCATTATCATTATCAATACCATTATCATTTCAGGTCATTATTACTTTCATCTTCATCTTAAGTTGTTTAAATTAATATAGATTTTTTATTCTAAGCATCTTAAGTCCATTTCATTTGCATTATCATTATCCATATGTATTCCATCTCATTTGCATTATCCTTATCTGTAACATTGTCATTTCATTTCATTATCATTTTCATCTTCATCTTATGTTTTTTAGATTAATATTGAGTTGTTATTCTAAGCATCTTAAGTCCATTGCATTAACCTTATCCATAGAATTATCATTTCATTTCATTATCATTTTCATTTTCATCTTAATTTGTTTAGATTAATATTGAGTTGTTATTATAAGAATCTTAAGTCCATTTCATTTGTATTATCCTTATCCATAGCATTATCATTTCATTTCATGATCATTTTCATCTTCTTTCTAAGTTGTTTAGATTAATATTGAGTTTTTATTCTAAGAATCTTAATTCCATTGCATTATCCTTATCCATAGAATTATCATTTCATTTCATTATCATTTTCATCTTCATCTTAAGTTGTTTAGATTAATATTGAGTTGCTAGTCTAAGCATCTAAAGCCCATTTCATTTGTATTATCCTTATCCATAACATTATCAATTGATTTCATTATCATTTTCCTCTTCATCTTAACTTGTTTAGATTAATATTGAGTTGATATTCTAAGTGTCTTAATTCCATTTTATTATCCTTATCCATAGCATTATTATTTCATTTCATTATGTTTTTCATCATTATCTTAAGTTTTTTAGATTAATATTGAGTTTTTATTCTAAGGATCTTAAGTCCATTGCATTATCATTCCATTCCATTATCATTTCATTGCATTATAATTTTCATCTTCATCTTAAGTTGTTTATATTAATATTGAGTTTTCATTCTAAGCATCTTAAGCTCATTTTCATTATCATTTCATTTCATTATCATTTTCATCTTCATCTTAAGTTGTTTAGATTAATATAGATTTTTTATTCTAACCATCTTAAGTTCATTTTCATTTTCATTATCATTTTCATGACCATCTTGAGTTGTTTAGATTAATATTGAGTTTTTATTCTAAGCATTTTAAGATCATTGCATATCATCTCATTAACATTTTAATTATCATTTTTTGTTGTTCAGAATTATTATTCTAAAAAATATCCATTCATTTCATTATATACATTGCATTAAATCACATTCATTAAATTTATCCATATCATGATCCCATATACATATAACATACATTCTCATGCCATTCATCCATACATTATTCATCATCCATGCATAATCCATTTTATATCATGTTTCATATGCATACATCACATAAATAATCACAATCAAATTGCCACCTCCATCACACACCATTAGTAACATGTCCATAACATACAACATAAAATCATGAAAATTGTCACATCACATCCTGCATCCACCATCATTAGACATAATGCATATAATCCATATCATACACATAGACATAGAAATAAATCACCATAATCATATGCATACATCATAATCATCAAATGAACATGAACATAATAAATATCTATCACATCACATAATATTCACACATCATCGCATCAATTTCCATCACATATCATATATATAAAATAATATAGTGTTGATCGAGTCTATCGGGTCCATAATAAAAGGTCATAAAATTCCATAATAAGTCCATGATAAAACATAATAAGGTCTATCCACCAAGTCCATAAACATCCATCAAATAAAGGTACAAGTACATAGCCCTAATCAAATACAAAGACTACATCTCTTGAATAAATAATGAATAAATAATAAATAATCAATGAATCCATGAATGAAGAAATCTTTGAATTTGTAGAAAGAATCTGTAGCCTCTATCTCTATGTACTGTACATAGACTCTGCACCAATCAAAATCGGGATCCTACCCTCATCTTGCACTACCCCCCTCCTCTGCTCCTCTCCTCACTAACCCACTGGTCTTCGCATTGATTCTCTACCACGGGGAGGTGTCTCAGGGAAGCTACTATATCCTCATGTGTGGGTGGCCCCTATGACAGTGCAAAAATTTGTGGGAATGCTCGGATGTATAGTGGCATTCTCTGTGCTGGGTTAGGCATCTCTCTAAAATAGGAACTCATGTAATAATTTACCTTTGTCCTCACATCAGCCTCCCCTACCGCCTACTCCCTATCCAGGTCCCTCTTGATCCTGTATCTATCTCTTAATCCACTCATATGCTACCTCTCCCTCTCCCATGCCTCCTATGCCAATTGCATGTAGTCTACCTATGCCTGCAGCTGGGATATCTTCTGTGCTCCCACATCTCCCTCCCCTTGTCGTACTCACACCTATGCCTCTTTTTCCTCTGCCCTCTCTAATAAATCCCCTGCATCCCCCATGGTCTCCTTTGTACACTTGGATCTATCTTGAGCCCCATTTCTCTCCCTCTGAGCCTCATCTCTCTCCATCTACGTCTCTTGTACCCTCCTAGAGGCCTCATCTGCTAGAGCTATGTAGTCCCTCTCTACCTCACCCTATAGTTGGTCCACCTCTCTCTACAACCTATCCCTATCTACCTTAGACTCTCATAATCTGTGATTTGTGATGCCTAGCCTAGCTAGGGCTCTTGTGAGTAATACTACGGGATCCTCTAAAAATGGTGGTACATATGGTACCATCGCTAATGGGTGCACCTTTGGGGCATCCACATCTATGGCCTGCTCCTCTCCCTCAGCCTCCTACATCTCCATATCATCATCACATCCTCTCCTCTATCTCCTCCCATCCTTCTCCTCCTCTGTCTCCCTATCAGATCCCTCTCATCATCTAACCCAAAACCCAGAGTACCTACAATTGGGTGCACTATTGTCATCCTTCCTGGCCCATCTCTTCCCACCATGCAGCGTATTGTGTTGTCGTACCTGCATTTTCTAGTCCTCCCCTCCATGGGTACTATGTCATCGGTGCCCCCCACATCTACCGAGCATAATCTACTATGATATGCTCTCCCCATAGTGTTGTTGGAAATCAACTGATCCACCAAAATCTATGTGGTCCTATGGGCATATCCTACTCTATACCAAATTTCCTTGTGACCCTATCTGGTCTATTGAGCTCCAAAATAAAGGGATCCTGGACAATCAAGTAGTAGACTGAGAAAAATTAGCCCCTATATCTTCCGTCATCATCCCTCCACCCCTAGAAGTGTCATGCTAGGTATGGATTCCTGGTGATATCCTCTGCCCTCATATCATCTATCCTCTACCGCCATCCCTCCAAATCCCCCACATCCTGGTAATGTAGTATCCAACCATGCTCCATAGCCCTCCAATATGTTATGGGTAATGTCTCATCCTATTCCCCATGATCAGAATGTCTGGCCTGGCAACACTAATGTGCTCCCAAGCCCATACTTGTAGAAAAGTCATATGGGTGATACTCAAGGATCATCTATAGTAGATGGCGTGCATATCTCTGTATAACTAGGCCAATACACATGCCCCCCATGCAAAATCCCCCTCCCATCTCTCCACTATGTGTCTGACAACCTCAATCACCTTGAGGCTATAGAACCATCCACTCCTATTTGGTAGAAAAATTCCATTGATTAAGCCACATAGGTACAATGGAAGGGCTAGCATCTCCAATCCCAAACACACATTCGGATTCAACTCCCTCCCCTAGATGGCAAACTCAACCGGTCCAAATACAACTTGTAGGCTCTCATCTAATGCTCCGTTACGGGTCCAACTAACCAAGTTCCCTTAGATAGGAAATTGCATAATCCTCTGAACATTCTCTAGAGTCACTATCATCTCCCTTGTCGAGAGATGGAAGGTTGAAGTCTCTAAAATCCATCTCTCCATCAAGGCGGTCAGTAATCCTCTATGTACTTTGATGTTGGGATACCCCAACATATGTAGTAGCCCCACTTGTTGCAAGGATCCATCATCATGGGAATTCATCACTCAAACTATCACCTCAAGTATCGCCAAGTGTTGCTCACCTATCCTTAGCCTCTCAAAGTTTTGCATTCATGTAGACCATTCTATCAGTTTCCTAACATTTCATTTCTTTTCTTATCTTTTTACCCCTATCTTGGTTTGGCGAGTTCACCGTTTGTGTAAGGAAATTTCATTCATTTCCCATCCCCACACATTTTCCTATCTAGCTAGCATGTTCTCCCCTTTCTTGTCTTTTATGGGTTTGACCAATTGTCAAGTGACCTCACCCCTTCCTTGTTTAGGCATGAAATTTCCTGTTTTATCCCCAAAGGTGAATTTGCATCCACCCTTATTTACCGTAGGGTAAATTTCATTTTCACACCTATATATTTTCTCCTTGAGTGGCAAATTCGCATTCACCCTTTTCTCTGATGGGCAGAATTGCATCCGCCTATTCCCCCTTTGGGTGATTTTGTATTCTCCCTTTCCTAGTTTTGGTGAATTCACATTTGCTTATCTGCTTGCATTCCCACCCCTACGTAGTGCATGATTGCACTTTTCGTGGAGAGGTGATTTTGAAATCACCCCTCCCCTAGTGTGCTCGTGCTTACATTGCATAATTTTTCCCCTTTCTTCGTCGATACCCCTAGATGGACAAATTTTCCTTGTTAGAAGGGAAAATCCACCCTTCCGTGGCACGACCGTACCCTAATCTACTCATCCCAACAATTAAAAATGTGCTTAAAATCCAAATCCAAATCACAAAGTGGCTTCACAAGCCTACTTAGTAGGGTACCAAACACTCGTAGTAGTAATGCCATACCTACTCACCTCGATGGATCAACTCATTGTCAATGAATGCCTTGTCACCGTTCGATCTATCAACCATCCTAGTCACTCTCTCTCTTGTCTATTCAGCTACCAAGTGTGCAAATGAGAATTAGGTGAATAGTAACTTTGCAAATTTACTATTTATATGTTTTTCATTTTTGACCCTAATTAGCCTTTTAATTTTTAGGTAATTTTTACCCTTTAATTAACCCTTAATAATTTCATTTTCACTTTTTCTTCCGAGGGCTGCCATTCACACCCCGTGTGTCTATTTTCCTTCGTTCAAAATCCATTCTTCATGGTTTTTTGCACTCTATCACATGGAACGCTCTGTTTCTTCATATCAAGAAGTTGCATGGGCCCCCTTTTTCTTCCCCATCTACCCTCTTGAGGGGGCATACCCTACCATTTTACTCCATCTTTCTTTCCTATCCATTTTCCCGCAATACTGGGGTGTCATCTAAGATTCTTCTCTTTTATTGAGTCATCCTTTTATTTTTTTGAAACACCATTATACTAATATTATTTTGAAGAGGGGAAAATTTTAGACACCTGAATTTGACCGCCCCCATATGGTCAAATTCACCCTTGCACTCCTCTGTTTTGCATCCCCAATCCATATTAATTAAATAACTCATTATTTGATTAATATTTCCTCTCATCCTAATGTTTCCTAAGGTAATTAATAAATAAATTAAATACCTTACCCCTTTCATCTCTAAATTAAATAAATAACCCAATTTATTTAATTTAGTCACTTTAGCTTTTATGAATAAAATTAATTTTTAATTCATTTTCCTCTCTCTTCATGTCACATCCTCCATAATCTCCCACTTTCCTCTAATCCTTCATTTCCCTACCTAATCCCACATTTGCACAACCCTAATCCCCATGCTATTTATGTCATATGTCCTAAGTCACCTACATTAAATGCTTTCTCCATTTGGAGAGGGCAACCCCTTCCCCATGTGAATTTTTAATTCACATTTATTTATCCAATGCATCTTAAGGAATTTTAAATTCTTTCTCCCATCCCCATGAGGATTTTTGAATAAATTTTAATTCTTCAAATGTCCTCTCATGCATATGTGGACAAGGACCTCCTTTATGAGGATATCTTGTCCCCTCCCAAGGTACAAACTAGTAACTCCATGTCACCTCCGCCTCATCCCATTCTTTCCATCTCATCCACCATATGTCAAGATGTGAGGGCTTGTGAGTTCTCAACTCACCCTAGCCCTTGAACTCATCCATCATGGCTTATTCTATGCCATCCATTTTTTTAGAGCCACTTCTACTAAAAATGGTAGAAGTGTCTCCATTTTCAACAAAACTAAGAAATAATATTCTTTAGCACTCACACTTAGCATTCAAGCCATCTTTTGCATCCATGATTTTCATCCACCATTGTTGCAGCATTTTGAGCTCTCATCTTGGATCCATCACAATACCCATTTGCATCATTTGAATCCTCATCTCTCCATAATCATTTAGAGCATCATTTTAGGATATTTTTCCATTAAGGAGCATACTTATCAGACAATCAAAGGGCCAACCAAGACCATCATCTAAACAAGGTAAAATGTTTTAATTTCTTATATATGTTTTAGATTTAACTAGGCCTAATCTAAGTGTTTGTTTTGGTGTCTTCCTTTGTTGCATTAGTTTGGTTTATGCATCTTAGAGTAGGAATTCACACTTGCACACACCAACTAAGCCTAGTATAATATATTGGGGATGCACTTAAGGTGGATAAAAACTCATCAAATGCTTTATGTATGCTTGGAAATATGGAACTAAAAATAGATGTCAAGCTTAAAGAAAAAGAAACAATTAACATAGCATGCCAAATTTTATTGGTTGATGAAGAAAAATGAAAAGATAATGAAGAATAGAGGATTCAGATGGAAAGGAGAAAACAAGATGGAGAAATTCAGCAGGTGATGCAACAATAGGAAAAAATTGAACATGTAAATAAATTAGGGAATAGTAAGCGTAAGGATAGGGATGATGACAATGACGAGGCTAGTCAGTCTTAGAAGAAACAAAAGAAGGAAAAGAAGATAAAGTAGAAGGATAAGGACCACAATGCTTATGATTCTTATATGGAGGAACTTGATGTTTCCACGGAAGACGAGGAAGATTATATTAGTGATAAGATACAAGATGATGTAGAAAATTCCCAACATCTTCTTGCAGCTGCAGGTCTAGAAGACTTTGATGATGGTGAGACAAATTCTCCACTTTCAAAAAAATCATGAAGGGGACATGCATACTCTAATTTTGAAGATGATGAACTATTGCAGAAATAGAGTTTGAGAGAAGATGATCCATATGATGATGATGTCTAGGCTTCCTAAGCTTTAATGAAACCTTACCATTGTAGAAACTGATTCCAAGAGAAGATGATGCATACAATGACAATGGATAATATAACTTAAAATTTTAGTCAATTAAATATGCTTTGCCCCTTCCAAATCCATTTGACATAGTTAAATGAGATCTTATCAAAAAACTCAAATGAATCATCTGTATGTTATCTTTTCATTTTTTCTCTTTCTTGTTTTTTATGGGAAAACTAAATTTTAGTCTTTATTTTATAACATTTTTTGTGTCATTCAATGTATTATGCTTTATCTTTCTATCAGATTATAGATTAAGCAAACCTATAATGAAAAATAGATTAATTCATCTATTTCTATTTTACAGCCTCAAATAGGTGGATTTCATTATTTTGTTGTTCAAGTTTCTTGATTATGTGGATGCCATATCTATGACTTGCATCCATGGCTTGGGCTTGGAATGAGATCCAACTAAGTCTAGAAATGATTGGGGATGAACTTAAGGTGGATAAAAACTCATAAAATGCTTTATGTATGCTTGGAAACATGGATCTAAAAAATATGACTGGCCTAAAGAAAAATAAATAATTATTTTAGCACACCAACTTGTCTTGGCTGATGAAGCAAAATGAAAAGTTGATGAAGAACAAAGAATGAAGATGCAAAGGAGAAATCAAGAGGAAGAAATTCAGTGAGTGATACAACAAGAGGAGAAATTTGAATGCGTGAAGGAATTATGGAAGAGTAAGCGTAAGGATAGGGATGATGACGATGATGAGGCTGGTCAGTCTGAGAAGAAACAAAAGAAGGAAAAGAAGAAAAAGAAGGATAAGGACCACAATGCTTATGATTATTATATGGAGGAGCTTGATGTTTCCATGAAAGATGAGGAAAATTATATGAGTGATAAGGCATAAGATGATGTAGAAAATTCCCAAGATCTTCTTATAGCTTTAGGTCTAGAAGTATCTAATGATGATGAGACAAATTCTCCACTTCCAACAAAATCATGAAGGATACTTGCATACTCTAATTTTGAAGATGATAAACCATTGCAGAAACAGAGTCCAAGAGAAGATCTATATGATGATGATGATTTCTAGTCTTCTTGAGCTTTAACGAAACCTAACCATTGTAGAAACATATTCTAAGAGAAGATGATGCATACAATAACGATGGATAAGCTATCGCAAAATTTTAGTCAGTCAAATATTCTTTGCTCCTTGGTCCATGAAAATTTATCGAGGAACACCATACTTGGTAAAAATATCTGAATACAAGAAGTTAGTGACCTTAGTATCCCTAGCATCCTTTAAGGCTACTACCTCTACCCATTTAGTGACATAATCTGTACAAACCAAGATATATTCTTTATTCTGAGAAGGATGATTAATGGGCCTTCTGAAATCTAACCCCCACTTTTCAAATGGTTCTATGGATAACTGAGGGTGTAGAGGTATTTTGTTAGAGTGGGAAGGTCGACCCATTTATTGAAATTTATCACAATGTAAAATATAATGCTTATAGTCCTTATGGATTGTGGGCCAATAGTAGCCGATGGTTAAGATCTCTTGGGTAGTCCTATGAGCAGAAAAATGTCCTCTACAAGGTTTTGTGTGGCATGCACAAAGTATGTCAAACACATCTTCTTTGGGAATACACCAACACATGATATTATCAAGGCCTTGTCGGAAGATCATTCCATTAATCCATGTGTAATCACCATTGAGTCCAACCAAATGTCGACATTCGCTCAGAGAGAGATGAGGTGGGAATTTGCAAGTAACCAAGTAATTTTCCATGTTAGCGTACTACATTTTTTTTGTTGATATAGCAAAAAGATGCTCCTCTGGAAAGGTATTATCAACTAGAATTGGTTCATCTTTATGCTACATCCTGGAGAGAAAATTGGCCACTACATTCTCTTTCCCTAGTTTTTCAAGGATGGTAATATCGAAATCCTACAAAAGAAGCAAGCACCAAATCACTCATGTTATAACAATAGGTTTGTTCAACAAAAGTATAATAGAAGAATGATCCGTATGTACAAAAAAATTGTATTCAGTGATATAGCGGCAATATTATTTTATCACAGAAACTACAACCAAGAATTATTTTTTAGTGTAAGTATAGTTTACCTCAACACCACAAATTTTTTTTCTAAAGGGTATGTGCAGGATCATGATGGGCCAAAATTTGGCAATATGATGGGTATGTGGCTGATGAATTTATTTTTACCAAAAATTGATGAAATGAAAAAGGGTTTTTAAAGGAGATTCTCAGCTTTCCACCAATATAAATTATGCTTTACTTTGAATTTCATAAATAATTATTATTCATTTTCGATTGAATTACGACTAAATTCCTGATTTTTAGGTTGATTGAAAAACATTTATAGCTTTCAAACGGTATCATATTTTTTGAATCCAAAACATGTGTCACATTCTATGCTTCGCATACTATAAGATTAAAAAATAAATAAATGAATTTCATGAAGTTTTGACCAAGTTAAGGTGGTCAGATATACGAGTCTTTATATTTTTTATAAGTTGTCATAAAAAAATTATAATTAATTATTTAATTGGAAAAAAATTATAAAAAAATATGCATCACATCGAGACATGAGTCCTCTACTTATATCTAAAATCTTGTAAATAAATACTATCATTTTAATGTGGTTAGGGTGGTCAGACAAACACCTACTTCTTATTTTTTCCTTCAAATTTAAGTACTACTATATTGAAATTTCAAGTTTTTACCAAATAGATTTTATTTTTTTGTAAATAAACCTAGTAATTTAGAAACTACAATCAATTTTATACAAATTACATTATTACTTATTTTTGAAATAATATAGATAACTTATTCAAATTTTTATGTCAAGTTGCCTAACTCTGATTTTTCTGAATTTTTTGCCACTTAAGGGCCTGTTTTTTCCATGATGATCCCACACATACCCTAAAATAGTAGATAGACTAAAAGAGAGTGTCTTCATTTTTCCCAAGGAAAAATCCCATAGAAGTATCTAATACGTCGTTCTGTATATGGAATGGCAGCTCCCAATTGGGTCCTCAAAGAATAGGTGTAGTGGTAAGTTTACCTTTGATTTCCTCGAAGTCTTGTTGGCATTTGGGTGTCCATGAAAAAATTGCATCTTTCCCTAGCAACACAAAGAGGGGCGAGGAAATCCTACTAATTTTTTGAATAAACCTTCTATAATAACTAGCATGTCCTAGGAAACTATGCACATCCTTTGGGAAAGTAGGTACAGGAAAGTCCTGAATGATCTATATCTCTTTTGGATCCACCTCAATTCCTTTTTGAAAAATATAGTAACCCAAAATAATTCCTTCAGTCATTAAGATATGATATTTTTCATGAATTAAAGAAAGATTAGTATCAATACATCATTTAAGCACTCTTTCAATATTTTCCTTAGCTTCATCATATGTGTCACCATAAACACTAAATTCATCCATATACACTTCTACACAATCATGAATTAAATCAACAAAAAATATTAGAATAGCTCGTTGGAAAGTAGCATGTGCATTACACAATCTGAAAGGTAAGACATTGTAGGAAAATGTTTCCCATGGGTAGGTAAAGGTAGTTTTTTCTTGGTCTTCCAGGGCAATACGAATTTGGTTATACCGACTAAATCTATCAAGAAAGGAAAATAACTTCTTCCTAGCTAGGGTGTCTAAAACTTGGTCAATGAAAGGAAGATGGAAATGGTCTTACTTCATGGCTTATTAAGAGCCCTATAATCAATAATATTTTCCATTTTCCATTCTCTTTAGGTACTACTACAAGTGGGACACCCATTGGCTATCTAATATAGGGTAGATAAATCCTACATTAAGCAACTTTTGAAGTTCTTCCTTAACCATTTATCATAGGCCTGGGTTTAACCTTCTTTGGGGTTGTCACACAGGTCTACTCCCTTCTTCTATAAAGATAGGGTGTGTACAGGTAGTGGGATGAATACCTCTCATGTCTTGATAATGCCAAGAAAAAGCTTCTTTATGGGCACACAACATCCCAAGCAGTTATTTTAATTGGGGGCCATTCAAACCGGGATTGATGTTAAGTGTTATACCAGGTAAAATTTCACTTAGGATTGTAAAGGGGTATCTATAGCAAGTAGTTTTGAATTAGATGAAGATGGGCCATAATTTATTGATATAAAAAATGGGTTGTATATACAAGTATGTGGCAATAATTGATACAAATTAATAAAATGTTAAACAAACTGTGAATTACTAATTAATGGATTTTTTTTTAATAGGAAATTATTGCTTATGCCCGTAGGAAAAATATTTAACTCAAGAACATTATCAACTAAATAATGATTTTGCAATAAATTATTAATAATAGTGTCTTCTGAAATATCTTCAAGTTCCCTACTTTGATCTATTGTCAAAATAGGTAAAGACTCAGGCTCTAAGTCACTATTGATCCATAAAGAATCCTTTGTTTCCAACAATGGTTGCACTGGAGGGTACAACATTAATTGCTTTATTTTCTCCCCATTTGAAATCACCATATTTCTAGACCTGCAATTAGTGAAAGCATTAGAAGTAGCTAACCAAGGTCCATCAAAAACTAAAGGGTATCCCCCTAGCTTAATATTTGGCTGCAAAATCATGAAATTTATTGGATACTTGCAAGAATAAATAGAAATAATAATATCTTCAATCATACCTTTTGGTTTTACAAGGGAGTGATCAGCCATTTGCGAGACCATTGGAGTAAGTCTAAGTCCTTGAAGGGCTAGCCTCTCCTTGGTCTCATTAGTCATTACATTTATAGCTAGTCCTAGATCCACAAGTGTATTTGGAATGGTTACATCGCCAATACATACCTTAATCATTAGACTTCTTGGATTTACATACTTAGGAACGAAGATTATCCCTAACATCAAGTTTGTGAGTTGTTCAATGAATTGGACCGTATTGGGGTCCTATTTCTTCTGTTGCTTCCTTCATCCGAGTTCCTTGACTGCTTTAGTGTACACTGGAACATCTCGAATAGCCTCAAATAAAGGAATTTTAATGTTAACATTTCATAATTCATTCATAAAATCAAATTTAGGTTGATATGTTTCCTTTTGTTTTGGTTGCTCTTGCAACCTATTTGGAAATGAATGATTTAGTTTCTCCTCTTCTGGCTCAACTGGATGGTCCTCAATTTTTTTCATGGTTGGCACTTGAAGGTTCTTCCTTGACCTTAGGTGTACATCGTCAATCTCCAATGCATTGATAGGATAAGTCAAGAACCCTGTCACTTCATTATTATAGACTAGTTGAGCCACATGATTGTTTGGATTGGGTGTTGGTTGTGCAAGAATTGGTGTGGATTTTGGTGGTTGAACTAGAGGGTTGATTAGATGACGAGATAGGTGGAAAGAGTTGTTGAGATTGCTGATATGGATTTATTGTTGGAGGTGGCAGATACAAAGGGAATGACTAATATTATGGGTAAGGTGGTGGTGGTGCTCGCCATGCTTGCCATGATTGTGGAGCAGTAAGATACTATTGTGACCACTAGGGGTATTATGGAGGTTGTTGCTGTTAGGAAAAAAATGATTGCTGAACAAATTTTCCTAATGCCTAAACTCAGAGGAGAAAAGAGATATGCCTTTAGAGTTTTACTATTTACAGTTCATTAAGACACACATGGAAGAAATAACAAAATAGAGTAATAACTCAAAATAATTTGACACTAGATTTATGTGGGAAAACCCTTATGAGAGAAAAACCCACCACACAAAAGAAGATCACTTGTATTGGGGTGATCCCACAATAGTGGTTTACAATTTTTGGCTAAAATGGACACTTAAATTATTATTTTTAACTAAATCTTCACATTTAGGCACCCAGAGCGGCTAAATCGTGAGGAATTTGAAGATGATGTAAATTAGATTCTCATCACATTTTGTCTATTGATTCTAAAAATATTTTTTACAATTTTTTTGGAATTAGATTGCACTTCTTTTTCCATCTCCCACGAAAACTGGTTTTTTTAGAAAATAACATTTTTAAAAAGTGATGCACACTGTATAATGCACAATTTTTTTTCCATGAAGGATAAAATTCTAATTCTTTCTAATTTAGATTTGTAACTTTGATATCTAGTGATTCCACTTGGTTAGATAGTTTTTTATTGAATATTTTTTCTTTGATCAAGTTTCAAAGTCAAACCAATTACAATTCAAACATAGCACGACCGTATAATGCGTAACTTTTTTTGTATATATCAAAATTCAATTTTATTTTTTTTGTTGGATGAAGGAATTCAATATCTGGTGCACTTATATTTTTCAATTTTTTTTTTGATAATCTGTTATTTTTGCACATGTGTAGAACAAAGACCTTCATTTTTGATGAAAAACCTATGTTTAATGAAACTTAAAGAAAAAATAAATAATAAAACCAAAACATATTAAAATTATATTCATTGGATAAGTTGTTCTGAGGACTACCATACTCATTCAATATAAATTTTAAATGAATTCATTTGATCCCACAAAAGGTAAATCAAAAGAGATTTTTTATCAGCATTTTGATAGGTGTAAAGGAGACTCATTTATAGGTATGGTTTAAAACTAGCAAGGTTCTATCCAAGGGGGTTTGATCTAAGGTGGTTCAATCAAACCCTCTTCAATTGGAATCCTTAAAATGAATTTTTTTAATGCTTAAATCATTATATTTTCTTAAAATATGTGATTTCAGCAAAAAATTGAATCTCTCAAAAATTGTAAACCACTATTGTGGCAGCACCCATTGCAGTAAATGAGTAAAAATACACATTACAGACTCTTCTTTTCAGATGCCAATTTACAACAACATTTCCCAGATTAGTCTAACACATAATAACACTATTACAATTCTCTTATTTAAGCATACAATGATATTCACAAAACATACCACCCAATTAACAAAACCATCGAACTCTACAAAGTTCTTGTACATTACAATGTGTGGATATGAAAATCTGCAATATGTTAGTAGAATGACAAAACAACATAAACAAAAATTTATATCCCTATGAAATAATACTCCATGATTCAAATGCAACCAAATAACAAAGATAAGCAAAGCATGTAAAACATGAAATATATCTATCCCATATTGGATTGGTGCTCTTTGAATATGTGAAAGAGCCCTTTCCCAGCCCTTGATAAGCAAGATGCCAAATGAAGAGCAAGATTAGTTCTCAAAATCAGAGAGTAACCTTGCATGAGGTGTGTTATCAAATTATGTGTTGTTGTGATGAGCAAGATTAGTTCTTTTATGTGGAGAGTAACCTTGCATGAAAAAGTGTTGTTTTGTTTGAAGGAGAGAAGCCTTCAACTTATGGTTGAACTTGAAGAGAGGAGAGGTCAAATTGATGAATGTGGGATCATTCTTGGACCAATGACAAGATGCCACTTGTCAAGGTGTGAGAGGGTGAGGAATGTGCAAGTCTTGGCCAATGTGCCAATTTCAAATTTGAAAATGGCCATAAATGCATGTGGTTGAAGGTTTTTGGGGGGAATTGTGTTTGTCCAAAAAGTCAAACATGAGAGTTAATGAGGGTATATTCCTTGGGAATATGCCCTTTTAAGGGAAAATAAGTCTTTTTAATAAATCAATTAAAGTGATTTATTGTGCAAGTGGATGAATCTAGAGGATTCATGTAGTTAGGATTAAACTAATCAGGATTTGATTAATCTAATAGGAATTAGGTGATTTTGACTTTTGACTTATATTTTTGGATTAAAATAAATCAAAGTGGGAAGAAAATGATTTCAGATTTAATTAAATAAAGGTTTGTTTTATTTAATCAAAGATGATGATGTTAATTGTTAAATCAAATAAAGGTGAATTTATTTAATTTAAGTGGATGATTTTAGGAGATTTATGATTTAATTAAATAAAATTTGATTTATTCAATCAAAAGATGAATATTGGCGATGATGTCAAATCTGCCTGTCTACATAATGTATGGAGGTAACCGCTCTACCTCACCATAAGTTGACCATCCTCGTGGTATGGAGATAACTGCTTTACCATTGTGACTGACGAAAGGCTCCCCAGGATGGCAATAAGCTTCCCACCAGATTGAAAGAGTTCACTGTGCTACCGTGAACCGATCTGAACATCCCAATGGTATGGTGGTTCTACCACGCTATTGTGGAGTAGGTTGAGAGCTCCTGTGGTATAGCAATAACCGTGCTACCACACCATAGTAAAAGGTCACCCACGGTTCAAAGGTAAACAAATTAAATGGAACACTTAAGAATTTATGTTTCTCAATGATAGAACTAGGGTCTCTTCAGTGAGTTTGAGCCATGTATTCTCAACAATCTCCCACCTGACGAAGAACTCACTGAACCCTCTTCAATACTTGAAGTCATCAAGAACATTCTGGACCCCACGGCCCATGAAAATTGTACACCATCTGAACTTGTATGTGCTCACTGGCTTATTCAATTCATCAAAAAAATTCTTTAGAGTGTCGACCTTATCTAAACCGACCTTTCCATCCTCCACCATATCCCGAACAGAGTGATGTTGCACATCAATATGTTTCGTCCTAGCATTGAAAGTGTGAATTTTTGCCAAAAAAATAGCACTCTAATTGTCACAATTAATAACAATATGCCATGCATCAAAACCAATATCAGAACACAATCTTCTAAGCCAAATGCATTCTTACAAGCGTGATTTTCTGCCATGTACTCAGCCTCTATAGTAGATAAAGCAACTACAGCCTGCTGCTTGCTCATCCAACTAACTACACCACCATTCATCATGAAACAATATCCACTAGTGAACCTTTTGCTGTCAATGTCCCTTGTCCAATTAGAATCTACATATCCACGAATGTTGAGCATCCTCTATGATCCAACCAGTTTTTCATGACAACATAGAGCATATCTCGAAGTGCCCCTCAGATATCTAGACACTCTTTTAACAACATCCCAATGTGTCCTTCCTGGATTCACCATAAATTTGCTAAGAACTCCCACTACTTGGGCAATGTTTGTCCTTGTACAAACCATTGCATACATTAAACTACCAACCACACTAGCATAAGGCACTCTGGTCATGTCCTCCAGCTCAGTAGAAGATTTCAAACACTCTTAAATAGATAGCTTCATTCCCTACAAAAATGGAACAACTAGTTGCTTGCAATCATTCATACCAAATCTTTCCAAAATAGTGTTACCATACTTACTCTAGCTGAGCCACAAATTTCTACTCTTTATGTCCCTAGTTATTTCCATACCCAAAATATACCTAGCTACACCAAGATATTTCATTTCGAACTTTGCAGACAGCTGAGATTTTAGATCAGAAATCATTAACTTACTATTTCCTATGAACAACATATCATCAATATAAAGGGAAATAATAAGAATTCAATTATTTTTAGTCTTATAGTACACACAATGACCTAATTTTGATCTTACAAATCCCAATGAAAAAACAAATGTGTTAAAGTTTTGGTATCACATCTTAGGTGATTTTTTCAACTTGAAACTAGATTTTCTTTACCTTTACTCACAAAGTGCTCAAGCTGGGACATATAAATTTCTTCTTCAAGATCACCATGAAGAAAAATTGTATTCACATCCATCTGTTCAATCTCCAAATCATATGTTGTAACAAGTGACAAAAGAAATCTAATTAATATCAACTTTTCTATTGGAGAAAAAATTTCCCCATAATCAATTCCCTCTACTTGGGAATATCCCTTTGCAACCAATCTTGCTTTATACTTCTCAATACTGCCATCCAAACCAGTTTTTTTTTAAACACCCATTTGCAGCCCATGAGTTTTATACCTTCAAGCAATAGAACTAGATCCCAAGTTTAATTTTTCCTTAATGATGCCATTTCTTCATTCATGGCTTCCAACGAAGAATTTGAATCAGACATTTCAATTGTCTCTTTTACAGTCTTAGGCTCATCAGTATTAGTAAGAAAAGCATAGGAACAACTAGAATCTAACATAGAGAATCCATACTTATCTAGTTGTTTTTTTTCATGTGTAGACCTCCTCATAGGCTGAGGTTGAGGTTGTGATTCTTCTTCTTGTTTAGAACTCTCAGAGCTGCTCGGACTCTCCTCAAATTCAGGTACACTTTCAATGTGTTGTTCCTCTATTTCTAGAGTTAGAGGTATCTCAACAACATCATTCCTTTTTTCTTTTTCTTTCATCTCTGATTGTAAATCCACCGAAGAAGGTTTCAACTCCTAGAAGATTAAACTTCTGATATACAATACCTTCTTAGTCATAGGATTCCAAAGTTTGTATCCTTTCACACCAAGTCCATACCCAGTGAAGATACATTTTTCGGCTTTGTATTCAAATTAGATCATTTTACATCCGACACATAAACATATGCTTCACAGCCAAAGAAATGAATATGTCTTAGAGAGGGCTTCTTACTATACCAAGCTTCCATAGGAATTTTGTCAAAAAGTGTTGACGAAGGAGACCTATTCGAAAAGTAACATGTTGTAGCCACAACCTCAGCCCCAAAATTTTGCTCCAGACCAACATTTGTCAACATACTTCTAGCCCTCTCCATACGTCCTATTCAACCTTTCAACAACTCTATTTTTCTGAAGAGTACAAGGTGTTTTTTTATGCATGTTAATCCCATGGTCTTTGCAAGACCTTTCAAACTCATCAAAACAAAAATAACTACCATTATAGGTCCTTAGACACTTTATTTTTCTTCTAGTCTAATTTTCCACAAGGTTTTTAAATTCCTTAAAATGATTGAACACTTCTGATTTAATTTTTAAGAAATACACAAATGCCCTTCTTGAATAATAATCAATAAAGGAAACATAATATTTAGATTTCGATAATGAAGGAACAACTACTAGACCACACACATTAGAATGAATATAATCCAGAACACTAGAAGATTTATGAGGACTAGAGTAGAATGAAACACAGTGATGTTTACCATATATACAATGTTCACATAATTCAAATTCAAGGTTACAATCATCAAGCCCCTCAACCAGGATTTTATTTTTCAAGGATTTTAAACCTTTCTCATCAATGTGACTGAGCCTCTAATGCCAAAGCATAGTCTTGTATGCAAGAAGTTTAACTTCCAAGGAATTTTATCCAATAGGAACATTTTCATTCTTCTCTTCACAAACAACCTTTTGTGACTTTGCAGAGACACTATTGCATTGAATATCCAATGCATCTAGCTTGAACAAAGTACCAATTCGAGAAATCCAAGACAACACCAACGAGCCTCTAGTAATTTTACAACCATTTCTAGAGAACGAGACTTGCCCTCCAACATCGTTCAACTTGCTTATAGAAAGTAAATTTCGAGCCAGACCTAGTATATGCATTATGCCATCAATTCCCTTAATTCCTCCATCAGGAAACAAAATTTTGAATCTTCCAGAACCAACTATTTCTAGAGATGAATCGCTTGCGAGATACACCTTTCCACCATCGCATTCTTCATACTTTATAAACTAGTCTCTATGAGATTTCATATGGAAAGATACTCCAGAATCAATCAACTAGACATCATCTGATGCCCGAGTTTCCAAGGCTACAATAAAGGCATCTACATCACTCTAAGAAGAATCATTGTCAGAAGAATTCTTCTTGCACTTATTTTTCTCCTCTTTGCAATCCTTTTAGACATGACCAGGCTGCCCATAGTTCTGACACTTCACCTTGAACTTCTTACTAGGAGACTTTGATTTCCCTTCTGATTTTGATTTGGAATTCTTGTCCTTTTTCTTGTTTTTTTCTTTCGATCTACCTTGAACAACAAGAGCCTCCTTTGCCATCTCAGAAGATTTCCTTCTCATCTCTTCTGATAACAAAGAAGCAATCACATCCTCCATCCTAAAAGTGGTTGTCGTGCTTCTAATTGCCATCACCAATTGATCCCAAGAATCTAGCAAAGAACATAACAAGAGCATACAATGATCTTCTTCTTCAATCTTCACACCTACAGATGTTAACTGAGCAATCAACATGTTAAAGGTATTTAAATGATCAACAATAGATTTTTCTCCCTCCATCTTCAAAGAGTACAACTTCTTCCTCAGGAAAAGTTTATTTACCAAGGACTTGCCCTGATAAATACCTCCCAGTCTTTTCCACAACGAAGAGGCAACCTTCTCTTCATGAACGTTCAGGAGAACAAAGTCAGCCAAACAAAGTCTTATCATCCCTTTTTTTTTTGATCCGCGAGGTCCCAATCTTCTTGCTTCATGGCCATAGGTTTTGTTCCAGACACAACAATCCAAAGATCACGATCCACCAACAGGTCTTCCATTTTAAGTTTCCACAATGCAAAATTGATGCCATTGAATTTCTCAATTTCAATCCTTCCACATGTACTTTTCGTTGCCATCTCAATCTGTAATTAGACAAATTCAAGACTTCTACAAAACTCCCACTAAATAGAAATTGACACAAAAAACCAACCTACCCACGAGGATAACATAACTAGCCAGGCTCTGATACCACTTGTTAGGAAAAATTTGATTGCGGAATAAATTTTCCTAATTCCAAAACTCATAGGAGAAAAGAGATATGCCTTTCGAGTTTTACTATTTATAGTTCATTAAGACACACATGGAAGAAATAACAAAATAGAGAAATAACTCAAACACATTTGACACCAAATTTATGTGGGAAAACCCTTACGGGAAAAAAACCCACCACACCAAACAAGATCACTTGTATTTCAGTAAATGAATTACATACATGTTACAAACTCTTCTTTTTATATGCCAATTTACAACAAAATTTCCTAGATTAGTCTCACACAGAATACATTGTTACAATGCTCTTATTCAAGCGTACAATGATATTCACAGAACAGACCACCCAATTAACAAAACCATCAAACTCTATAAAGCTCCTATACATTGCAATGTATAGCAACAATAATAACTAATTCATTCATTGTTTGTGCAACTAGTTCTGTTGAACTTCCCTTGCAGACCAACCATCAAAAATTCCAATCAACCCAATGGCCACCTACCAAGTCAGTAGCAACAAGTCTGAGCATTCTTCTCCTCTTCATATTGCGCTACTACTACACATTCAACATGCTCCTGTGGTGTGGCGGTTTACCTTTCTACCACTTTATAGCCAAGACTATCCCATGGTATGGCAGTAACACCCCGCACTACCGCTACACTGTTCAAAGCCACCAATGGTATGGTGGTGTCCATCGCTCTATCGCTTCGTCTTTCCATGTCACCAATGGTATGATGGTGAATTGCCGAAAAGTCTGCCAAGGCTCACTGCACCATCATTATCAATAGAATGACCGCTCGTGCTATGGCAGTAATTGCTCTACCTCACCATAAGTTGACCACCCTCCTGATATGGCGGTAATTGCTTTACTACTGTGACTGAAGAAAGGTTATGTGGTATGGTAGTAAGCTTCCCACCAAATTGAAAGATTTCACCAGGCTATTGTGAACCGATCTAAATATCCCAGTGGTATGGTAGTTCTACCACGCTACTGCAGAGCAGGTTGAGAGCTACTGCGGTATATCAGTAACCACGCTATCGCACCATAGTAAAAGGTCACCTAGGTAAACAACTTAAACGAAACACTTAAGAACTTATGTTGCTCAGTGATAGAACTAGGGTCTCTTCAGTGAGTTTGAGGCAAGTATTCTCAACAATTTCCAACCTCCATAGCATCTAGGTTGGTTTGGAAAGGAATTATGTTGAAATCGGTTGGGGGAATTGCTCTTGGTTGCCAAGGTCTTTTTTGGGCCATGAAATAAATGGGTTCATCTATATAAATTCTACCTTGGTCGTCCCTAAAATAAGAGGTTTTAAAGTAGTGTCCCTACTTGCTTCTTCTAAAGAAGATATCTTTGTTCTATTATATGAACACTCTTCACCGCTATTCCTCTTTCAACAAATAGGACAAAAGAAAGCTAAGGCTTTCTCAGCCTCCTCCAGTTTCCTTCATGTATATAAAGTGTCTATCTATTTACCCATATGAATTAACAAATTAGTTTTAAGGTCTTCATGTAGATTACCTCTCTCATGCTTTGTGATACCTATTGTGGTTGTCGTAGGATACAACTTACTTGAATAGTTCCTTCTCAAGTGCTAAGACCTTGAATAATTCTTATAAATTTCACAAATATCATCAAAGTCTATTTTAGATATGTTCCCTTTACCTATTAAATTTAATTCTTCCATAGTATCATCTCTTATTCCTCTAAGAAACAACATTTTAACAACATCAAGAGTTAGCCCTTATTTTTTGATTGTTGAAAATTGGACATGAAGTGTTTGAGGTAATCTTCCATAGACTCGTCTTCTTTCTATGTCATAAAGAAGATTTCTTCCCAAACCTCCTTTGTTTTTTAATACTCCTGGTACTTGGTCAAAAATAATTCCTTCATGAATTCCCATGTTCTAATATTTCTGAGGTTCATGAACCAACGCAAGACTACATCTTTTAATGTGGCTAGGAACAATTTGAGCTTCTGTATATCACTCTGATAAGCATAATTATGACACAACAAATCAAACTCAAATAAGAACATGTCGGGATCCTCAATAGAAAGACCGCGAAAAATAGGTAAAGTCGAATGAGGAATGTACTTCATAGGGGCATCTTCTTTAGGATGTGTTATTGGAAACTCAAAGGTGATCGGATTAGTTTTGACCAATGCTCTATTAGGATTATGATTATTTTTGTTGTTGATGATGTTTATGTTATTGTTGTTGTTTTTGTTGGGATCAACAATGATGTCTAATTCCCTAGGGTAAAGTAGGTTTTAAATGGCTCTTAAGTTTTTGAGAATGGATCAACTTCAGAACCGTAAGATTCTTGAAAGAATTTTTCAACCTTTTCCCTCAATATGTTGAAAGACCTTGGATGGATACCTACAGGTGTCTCAATAATAGTAGAATAAATAACACACTTCTCAATATGAGGTTCGAGTAACTCTAATTGTTGTAATTTAGTTTTTATTTTTTTTGTTGTGAGCTACCTCCCTTAATTAATGACTTTGATTTGTTTTTTTCTTTTTTTCTTGTGCATTACTCCCCTTATCCTTTTTAACAAATCTCCCTCTATTATCCCTACTATGATTCATGCACCTAAATAACTATCAAATGAGGTCAACTGTCGCATAGACTTTCTCCTAGTGTAATGCTCCTAACTTAGTTCACTAGGATGACAGGGCTTTAACACCATTCCCCGACAACGATGCTGAAATGATTGGATTAAAATGTGGTTGATATTATGGGTAAAACTATCCTTGTAATTATATCTTGGTTTGGACTTGTATCAATCTTTGGGATTCCCTCAATTTACCCATCAATATCAATCTAGGTGCGTAAGCTTGTGAACAGTGTTGTAGAAATATACCTATGGGTTGAAACTAATGAACTAAGGAGGTGGATGTATATATGAATTTAATTGAAGAACACCTTTTAATCTAAGATTCAAATCAAAGAACAATTTGCAAATGAGTAAAATCCTATCTTGAATCCAACACACACTTCTTAAATTCTCATTTAATACTATCAAAACTAGTATCCTAGAATTTCACAATAAACCTTTAATTTGGAATTAAGTTTGATTCTGCTATTCTTGCTTCCTAGAAAAAAATGAGATAGGAAGACTGCTAGAAACTCTGACATAAATTATAGTAACATGAGTTGTAACAAAAATTGTTATAGATAAATAATAAAGTGTACTATCGAGATGATCAATATGCTATCAACGATGAATTCCAATCTCCACAAACCAAATCTTTAATTCCCAAATGATTAAAAAATAGTAAATAAACAAATCATAACTCTAAATAATCAAATCTACATATATAAAATTGAATTCCACGTGACTGTAAATAATTAACTTATGTTCAAAAAATAAATAAACTTGAAATAAAATCACACATTAAATTACCACACTAAAAATTACAAATAGATCATCAATTGACACGAGGAGTGAGCACTGCCTCCTTGGCCGATTGATGATAGAAGTGTTAACACGCTCTTCTAATTCAACTCAATCATTCACACATATGATGGATTTTGAATGATTTTTGAACACGACAATATTATATTAACATCTATATATGAAGACATTAGGCTTATGCATATTTCTACTAGAGGAAGCACCAATAAGTTTACATGGTTTTCTTATGGCCTATGACCAACAAACCATTAAGTTTGATAAACAACAAAACATACAAGTCTAATAAAACTAACATTTGGTTGATGGCCAGGAATATAAAATAATCTTTAACAAGAATTATCTTCAAAATGATTATAAACAAAAAAAACTTGATCACTCCTTGTCCGCTTCCTAAACTATCTCTGTAGTTTTTCGAATACTTCTTGCCAAGTCAGCCATAGATAGTTAGCGTTTCAACCAACATTGACACTTTCTTAATCATTTTATTTTCCTATTACATTTCATCAAATACTATACTTCTTATGACAAATAATGACAAGATGGTAGGAAATATGAAGGAAAAAGGAAAAAAAAAGGGTAAAATTATAGGAACACTTTGACCCCCATCATAACCATTCATCTATTCATCATATGTCTATCTTCTATATAGTCTCAAATTTTAATTCAACACTATTCCATTTCTACAGTTTGTTCCATTTGTAAATGAAGTTTAATAATCTTATTTAATAAGTAACTCAAGATGAATCAGAAGGTATACGACATGTATGTGCACATCCATAAATAGGTCATTTATGCATGTACACATATATGTCTAGAAATGAACATAATTGAAAATATGCATATGCATTCTAAATAAATAAGGAAAATCTTCCTTACATAGAGGTTTTTTATATTCAAAAAAGAAAGTATCACTGCATTCCGATGCTCCATTAAAATTATCTATAACATCCATTCTCCATTAAGATACAAATGAAACACTTATTCCACAATCTCTTGTCTTTCAAAAGGGCTAAGAACAGTTCAAATGAAACAAAGATGAATACAATATCCAAAATAATTCAATACCATAAAAATGATATATCAAAAAAAATAATGTACCCTTCAATCTGATACAACTTTAGGTTATATTTTTCTTCTTTTTGTGGTCAATGTATCCATTCATTGATCAGCTAAAGATTCACCATCATAATATTTTAATGAACATCAAAACATTGAAAAAAAAGATGCTCTATTCTTTGAAATGCCAGTCCACATGAGGGTACAGATATTCATGTTATCACATGATATCAGCTACCTTAAGTTCTTAAATTTAGCCGATATCTATAGAGCCACAGTTTCACCCACAATACAATTAATCAACTTTTAAATATATATTGAAGAAAATAGAGTAAAGTTGATACTTCAACTCAGTTAACAACATCGAAAAAATTGATAGTGAGAAAGTATATATCTATATATATCTGTATATATATATAATTTCATATGTACATATAGATATATACACACACATGCATGAGTAATAAAATGATTTCAATATCTGCATCCTGAGATGGCCAAGCACTAGTAACACAACGTGCTACTAATATTACTATCATGCATCAAACATAAACATAGGATATAAGGAATGATATAAATAATGCTCAGCCCATGCGTTTAGTAGGTTATGAGTCACCACCTTTATCACAACATTTTTTGGGTGCGACATGTTGCATGTTGCTCATCAAAAGATGAAATATCAAGTGATAGACATCGCTTGGCTTGTCGCTCATAGAGCGTTTGTAATAAATAAGCCAAAATCAATGAAGTATAATTACATTGGTCAAGCCAAATGGCCATGAGCATGAAGGAATGAATAAAATATGGATGAAAATCCCTGTCTTGGGTGAGTAACCTAAATTACCTGTATAGGGTATATCAAAAGAAACAAGATTTCATGATGACTCAGCCCCAAATGGAACTATCACCGATCGACAGGGGTCAATCAATAGGGAAAAACATGATAACCAAAAGAAAACACAAATTTTCATGACACAATACACAAAACTACATGAATATTTCCATCATTTTAGATAGAAATAAAACTCATTCGATTCAAAGAGGAAAAAAATTGAAACTAGGTGTGAAATACCGTAGTTGGTGCATTTTTGAGTGATTTTTCCTTCACTGGTAATGGCAACAGCTAGTCAAACTTTTTGTCCTCCCCCTTCTGGTGATACTTCTCCTCGATTTCCCTTCTTTTGCTAGATTTCTTTGATCCTCTTTCTGACCATGATAATCTCTTGCTAATTTCAAATATAGTGGTTTGAATTCTCCGTCTCCATTTCATCATTACTTAGAAACCCACTCCCTCTATTTTCTGGCATTGACTATTACTTCTAAACATAGAGGGGTTGGCCTTTATCGCTTTAATTATTGGGGGTTACAAATTCCTTATTATTTCCCATGTAATACATTATATATATGGCTTTCACCCACATATATATGTATATTGGTTTATGGTCATATTTTATTTATATACAAGAATTCAAAAGCATTTCTTATCATATATTTTCCACTTCCTTATTCAAATACCTATTTTCATATTTATCAAAATGAACAAATAACATATTCATTTTCCATACGATATTTATATATGATAGAATGCATTTTCAATATAATTTATCATCAAAATTTGAGATAGATAGAGTTAGTCAAGGATGCACTGAGTTTCTTTCTTTCACAAGATTACTTACTCACAAAATTATGATTTCAAACAATATAAAATGATATCTATAATTTTCAAATAATGTAGATTTCATGGTCTACTATAGTTTGTGTAAGATTCTAGATTCTATTCTTGCTTACTGTTGCCATCTAGCTAAGCTTTCCTACCTCAATCAAGTTCTCATCCTTCAACCTACTCCTACACACACATTCTTACACTTGTCCACTTATCAACAATCTTCAACTGATAATCTTATGGAATAATTCTCTTCAATCATAAAGTGACAAGATATTCAAATATATCATCACATTTATCAAATCCATAAATATTAAATGATAATTTCCTTTTTTCCCAATTATTTCAATTAACTCAACATTATTAAATGCAAGCAATGAAATTGAGATATGAAATTTTCACTATTGGTAAAAAACTTCTAAAAAATCCACACCCTTCTATTGATCATAACCATTCACCACCAATCTAGCCATGTACCTTTTCTTCCCACCTTATTTTCCCTTGAGCTTGTATATTCATCTACTTTTACATCTTTTCAGTGAGGTGGAAGAGGGACCAAATCCCATTTTTGGTTAGCCATCAAGGAACCCTTCTCATCTTGCATAACTTCCATCCTTTTTTATTGTATTTTTCTTGACATGCTTCTTCAAACATAGAAGGTTATCCATTGGAAATTAGCAAATGTTGAATAAAATCACTCTATTTAGATGAAGGTATACTCTCCCTAGTAGATCTATGAACTCCAAGATCAAGAAACTCCTATAAAAGGGGTGAATCTTTCACTAAGGTAGGGAGGTCATTTAGGGGCAGCACACCTCCTTCATCACATGGTGGAAGGGAACTAATATTTGGCTAAAACATATGGGAGTTGTGTTGTAGTGTACCATGCAAAATATCATGTGGCTATTGTGAGCTCTAATGTTTTGAGTTTAGCATATCACTACCATCTAAGATGTCATTCGACGGAACAATTTTTTTTCAAGATTTCCATTGTTCTTGTAGATTAGGCATTAGCTTCTATTAAAGATCACATCTCTGTTGTGTGTGACTTGTTTGAAGGTAGGATCCCACAACCCATAAGCATACTTATCATTATGGCGTATCTAAGAAAAAAGAATCTTTTGGACTTGGCATCCAAGTTCATTCTTTAATCTTGATGAATTTGAACAAATACTTCACACCCAAACACCCACAAGTGATTGTAAGAAATTATTCTTCCCAACCACTTCTCCTTTAGAATCTCAAAGTCCAACCAAGAAGATGGACCTCAGTTAATCAGGTACACCATTATATTAAATATCTCTGCCTAAAATCTTAACCCAATCCTACATTAGAGAACATGTTGTAATCTCTCTCTAAGATTTTTCAATTCAACCTCTTCGTCGTGTCATTTTTTTGAGGGGTGAAAGCGATAGTATTGATCCATTATACCATTTTTTGGATAAAATTTATAAAAATCCAAGGAACAAAACCGTCCACCATTATTAGTTTTCAAGCACTTTATTTTGTTGCCAATTTTCTTTTGAACAATTGCTTCCAAATTTTTTAATTTTCCAAATACATCACACTTCCTATTTAACATATAAACCCAAACCTTTCTAGTTGAATTGTCAAGAAAAGTAACAAAATAGTTAGACCCACTAATAGAAGTTACCTTTGTGGGACCAAAAACATATAAATAAAATATCTCCAATGGTCATATCCTCTTATCATGTCCTTCAATAGAGAAGTTGATCCTCCTTTTTTCATAGGTATAATGCTCACACAAGTCTAAATCAATAGATTTCAAACCTGGGAGTTGATCCTATTCATGCCAAATCTCAAGGCCCTTCTTCCATATATGCCTGAGTCTCTTCTACTAGAGCTTTGCCCCACTATCCACAACTTCCATCATAACTCCCACTTCATTGTGAATCTCTAGCACTTACAAAGTGCCCAGTATTTTCCTCTTTGAATTACTAAGTCTCCTTTTGTAATCTTCCAAGTGTTGGACTTGAAAGGGATGCTACAACCTTGAGCATCTAACTATCTTGTGGAAATTAAATTCCTTTTGAGTTGAGGAATGCGTCTCACATCTCGAAGCAACCAATTATTTCCATATTTTAATTTTAATATCACATCTCCTTTACCAAAAATGCCACACGGTTCATTGTCATCAAGGTAGATCTTACCAAGTTTTCCTTCTTGATAGTTTTTTAAAACTTCCTGACATGAAGTGGCATGAAAAGAAGCACCAAAATCCAAAACCCACACATCAGCTATAGTTTCACTTGTAGACAAAACTAATGTAGAAACATCATCTTCATATGCTACATTTACCTTTTTTCTTTTGAATGAATTTCCACCTTCTTGAATGACCAACATTTTTTCTTTATGTGGTCTTCCTTGCCACAAAAGTAGAGACCGCTATTTCTACCTGTTGAATTTGATCTCTTGTTAAACTTTGATATTTCGTTATGGTTATTCTTTCCTCTTTCTAGTGATTCCCCTATAAACAATTATCAAATTATCCCCCAATGAAGTTGCTTGATTCCTCCTCCTCATATCCTCACTTAGAAGAGTTCTGACAACATCACCAAATTTAAATACACTTCCCTTCTTTTCAAACACCAGGTTGTTGATAGCCATAACAATTCCTTCCCAACTATCAAGTAGAGAGCACAACAACAAAATGGTCTTGATTTCATTGTACAAGTTTATGCTCATAGAAATAATTAGTTGGTTAATGTGTTAAATTCATTTAGGTGGAACCCGTCCTATAATTCCCACCCAACCCGGAACTATAGTTTCGCTGGGGTTCTAGCCGATGAACCCCTATTCGAGAAATGGCTAGAACCCGAGGGAGGATATAGGGCAGGTAGTCGGTAGATGTCGTTGAAAGTTGCCCCACACACGCGGGGCCCCTCGACGGTCCGACTCGACTGAGCATGGGTGGTGGTCGTATCCCCTCCTTAAATAATCCTCCCTCCCACCCCGGATCGGATGGGGGGAGTAGAGGTGGAGAATCACGAGGAATGGTCTCAATTTCTCGCTACCCAGCATTAAGGCACCTTACTCTATATCCTCCCACAAATAGAATCTACCTCACGCCCCCTACCCTGGCCCCCTACCCTAGCCCCCTACCCTGGCGAATTGTAGGGGGCCAGGGGGCGGGGGCCAGGGTAGGGGGGCCAGGGCTCCCACCCACTTCATTAATTAGTCAATTAATCCCCCCCCCCTATTATTCTAAGGTTCTCAAGGGCTAGCAAGTTCATTAATCTACCGCTAGCCCTTGAGAATAGTAGGGGGCTAGCATAAGTGGTGCAGCAAGTCGTTCCGACCTATAACTTTGTTCTTGCACCCGCCAATCGATCCCTATAACTCCCCCCCACCACGAACTACCCCATAGAATAGTAGGGGCCTCCCCCTCTAGAATTCCCTCCCGGCTAAGGTGGGTTATAGTCAACGGAAAAGCATTTGGTTAACCTTACGCGATTAGGGGAGGCGATGGTCAACAGACTTGGTTCTACATAAACACCGCAGCCACTATTTACGAAGTCAATGAGTACGCCCTTCTAGATATGATGTGCTTTCCTCAACCACAACTGTGCAAATCTACATGACGAAGTTTAAGGACAACACGGGGGATCGCTGAAAATTAAGATTTTAGGGAAAGAGAAACTACAAGATCGTCTAGAAGGCCACATGATCAAATTCACTTCTCTAGCTTGAAGTTTTCGTCATGTTTTGGAGGCATCTAAATGATTTACGAAGTCACCGTAGCATCTTGTCATTAAGCTTCGATGGAACTACGTTTGGATGTTATACTTCACGTCTTCTCATACTGAGTTCAAACTGTCTTCAATTTACCATTTTGAACATTGCAACCACTAGAGACAATGCTTCTTCACAAAGTTTTTTCGTGGTTGTCGTTAAGAGTATCATTATCAAATATTATGTACAAGTAACTCATAATTCATCAAGTTTATTTATGCATTATAAAAAAGAAAAATCTCTCTTGGATGTATGTATCCAATGTTCATTGATGAAATGGACGAATAGTTTTTATAAAGGGATCATGTATTTTTGGGCAATACAAAGATAAGAGTTTATGATTTTTTGTATGAAATATACTAGCATATATATATATTTAATAATATATATAAAATACGCTAAGAGATATCCTTCTAGAGGTACCTATTCATTTTTTATGTGAGATTTTGATTAAAAAATAGGTGTCTCGAGAATGATATCTCTCAGCGTATTTTATATATATTATTAAATATATATATGTTAGTAGCAGTCATGACACAACATGTAATATCGTAAATAGATTATTTTTTATATTTATATATTTTATATTAAATTATTATAATAAAAAATTATTATATATCATCAATATTTAGTTAGGATTATTAAAATAATATTTAGTTAGAATTGGGGTTAGGGTTACAATTAGGTTTAAGGTGAAGGTTAGGGTTAGGGGTTGCATAATTGTTATGGTCATGCTTAGGGTTAGGTTTTGAGTTAGAAATATAATTAGGTTTAGGGTCATTATATAGTTAGGTTTAGGATTAGAGATTGAGTTAAGAATAGGGTTACGATTAGGGTTAAGAGACATAGTTAGGATTAGGGTTAGGGTAAGCATCAAGATTAGGGTTAGGGTTAGCATCAATATTAGGATTAGGGTTAGCTTGAAGATTAGCTTAAAATTAGGGTTAGAGTTAGGACCAAGATTAGGGTTACAATTAGATTTAAGATCAATTTTAGGGTTAGGATTATGGTTAGGGTTACAATTTACATCATGGTTATGGTTACGTTTAGCGTTAGGCTTTGGGTTAGAGATATAGTTAGGTTTAATGTCACTATGTGGTTAGGTTTGGGGTTAGAAAATGACTTAGGAATAGAGTTAGGGTTAAGATTAAGAGATATAGTTAGGGTTAAGATTAGGGTTAGGGCTAGATATATAGTTAGGGTTAGGGTAAAGAGATATAGTTAGGATTAGGGTTAGGTTAAGATTGATTCACAAACATTTATTAAATAATTTCGTTAAAATATAAATATAAATCTTAAATTTTAATTTATATAAAGTGCGTGGAGATTTATCAAGGCATTCAATTTTTTCAATTATATAGATCGAAATCAAATTTCATATATGTATTTAATTTAGGGATAAGATTAGCGTTAGAGTTAGAGTTAGAATTTGGGTTAAGATTAGCATTAGGTTTAATATTACAATTATGGTTAATGTTAGGATTACACTTAGGGATAAGATTAGGGTTTAGATTATAATTAGAGATAGGTTAGGTTTAGGATTAGGGTTATGTTTAGGGTTAGAGTTAGGTTTAAGGTTAAGCTTAGGGTTATAGTTAGATATAGAATTATTGTTAAGTTTAGAGTTTAGATTATGGTTAGGGTTAAGATTAGGATAAGGGTTAGGGTTAGCCCTAGTCATAATCCTAATTGAGTCCTAGTTGTAACCCTAATTCAACCTTAAATAAACCTTAATTGCACCCAAACCCTAATTGAACTCCAACCCTAATTGAATCATAACCATTATTAAATTGTAACCCTATTTGGACTATAACCCTAAACCTAAGCATCTATTGAATTGCAACTATAATTGAGTCCTAGTTGTAACCCTAATTCAACCTTAAATAAACCATAATCACACCCAAACCCTAATACTAACTCTAATTCATCCTTAATAATTAAATCCTAATTGCATGCTAGTCCTAATCCAAGTCCTAATTGAATCATAAACTTAACCTTTATTGTAACTCTATTTGAACTCCAACTGTAACCCCAACCCCAACCTTTATTATAGAACACTAACCCAAACCCTATTTTAATCTTAACCCTAATTCAACCCTAATAGTAACCTTAAACCTAACCCTAATAGTAACTCTAATTGAACCCTATACTTCACCCAAACTATAATCCTAATTGAACTCCAACTCTAATTGAATCATAACCATAATTAAATTGTAACCCTATTTGGACCATAACATTAAACCTAAACCTCCATTGAATTGTAACTATAATTGAACCCTAACCCTAATCCTAGTCCAAAATCTTATCTCCATTTAACCCTAAGTGTAATTAAACCCTATCAAAAACCCTAATTTAACCTCATGTATTCAAATCTTTGCGAGGTTTATTGTATTTAGTATTTCTTATTGATTTATATATTTAAATCTTTGTTTTTTCTTTTCATTGACTTATCTTGTATAAGGGTTTTCATACTAATAATCTTATAGAGGCTTAGACCATTTTGATGATGTGAGTTGCCAGCTGGCTTTGATTGTTGAACAAATTCTCTCTTTGTGCTTCTCAGGACTATATTACTTTCACTCATATTCCTCGAGAATGGAATGGTGTAGCTGATTGCTTGGCTAAATGGGCTTCTGATCATACTCATGATTGGAATTTGGTGGAATGGTGTAGCTGATTGCTTGGCTAAATGGGCTTCTATCATACTCATGATTGGAATTTGGTGGATTGGGTCAACTAACCCCATATTTGTCTCATCAATTGGATCACTTGGTTGAACTTGATAGGGCCATTTAATGCCCTTGCTTTGTAATGTTTTCTTGTTTGAATAAAGTTTTTACCCCTCCTTGATGTTAAATCTTTGTGATTTATCTCTCATTTCTCTTTGTGATTTATTTTTTATTTTTCTTTGTGATTAAATCTCTTTGATATTTTCACCTATATTTTTATCTTTGATTCATTGTTTTGATATTTTAATCAAATCTTTGTGATGAAATCTCTAATTTTCTTTTTTGATTGATTTATCTTTTGTTTTTTTTATCAAATCTCTTTGATTTATTTATTTGATTTTTTAATTTGTTTATTTGTCTTTGATTTAATTATTTGAACTTTTAATTAACTTATCTTTTAATCTTTGATTTTTTTAAAATTAAATTTTTTAGTTTATTTTATAATAAATAGTCTCAAATCTTTGTGATTTATTTTTATTTCTTTTGTTATCAAATCTACTTGGTTTTGATTTTTTATTTCAACAAATCTCTTTCATTGGATTTTTTTATTTCATCAAATCTCTTTGTTTTGCTTTTTTGTTTATGAAATCTCTTTGATTTTGATTTTTTGTTTCATGATATCTAGTTGATTTTTATTTTTTTTGTTTCATCAAATCTCTTTGATTTTGATTTTTTTGTTTTATCAAATCTCTTTGACTTTGATTTTTTTGTTTTATCAAATCTCTTTGATTTTTTGGTTTTTTTTATTTCATCAATTCTCTTTGATTTTGATTATTTTATCAATTCAAATGTCTTTCATTTTGATTTTTTTATTTGATCAAATATCTTTGATTTTGTATTGAAAATATTGATATATAATTGATTTATTTTCTTTTTTAATCAAATTCTCTTTGATTTTGATTTTTTTTATTTGATCAAATCAATTGAAAAATATAATTGTCTTTTTTGATTTTTGTGACTAAAAATTACTTCCTATTTTTCCTAAGAGTGGCTACATAAAATATTTAAAAAGCCTCTCATTTTGTATATGTGTTATTTTTGACATTTACATTTGAATTTATTTTATCTTTCAAAAAAGAAAAAATATATTTGGAATGAAATAAAACAAACATACGATATTTCATTCTTGTTTGATAAATGTTGAACAATAATTTTAAATTATCACTTGTTTGATAAATGTTGAACAATCATTTATAATTATCACCATCATCTCATAAGGGAATAGGGTTATTGTGATAAATTAGATTTGGATTAGATTCTAATTATTGTTATATCCCAAACTATTTCATATTGTGAAATTAAATTAAATTCTAATTTTAAAATATCATAAAATATTTTACATACAAAAACTCTCGATTTATATATTAATAATGATTTCAATTGAAAAATATAATTTAAATGAATCTATTGGGTTTTTCAATGATCAAACCAAAGCAAAAAAAATGGTTGTATGAAATGCTTATCTTCATTAGAAATTGAATATTTTTATGACCATATCAAACAAGGCAACAAAGCCAATAGTGATGAGTCATGTCTCATCCCAAAATAATTCCTTATGAATTCAAACATCACCATTTTTACATCAGCAAAAGTTGTGATGCCACAAACCACTTACAAACCCGTAAGGTTGTCTGCATTTTCAAAAGGTTGGAATTTTTTATTCCACTTCAAACCCTTGAATGCCCAAAAACCAATTTTGGTTGCATTTCAATCCATCAAATAAAAAAAATAAAATATTTCAATCTTAAATTTTGAATTTATTTTGAAACACTTTTATTTCCTTTCAAACCTTTGAGTAATTTTGATTTTATTTAATAACCTTGAATTTATCCAAAAACAAAATAATTGTAAATTCGTTCAGACCCTTAATAACCCATAAATTAATTTGAGAGTAATGCTAATAAAAACGTTAAAAAAATGTTATGCATGTAAAGCAAAACCATAATGAACTCGTGAAAAGAGGAGAAAAAAAAATGTTCTCACAGTAGGAGAACATGATAGATCTCATTTATTTCAGAACCATATTCATGTAAAAAAATGCATTCAGTTGAAATAGATTCAGTCACTCGCCTCTTATGTGAAGTAATTTATGTGCATCACTGCAAACTCCACCAAGAGCCTTAAAAAAGAATCGAAGGACTACAGTTTAAATAAAATCTTCCATGGAAATCCTAAACCTTAACAACACTATTTCTCAAGTAATTGAGACATAAAAACCTGATCATATCAAAACAAAAAATGCTTTTGGATAGTTTTCAAACAAAATGAAAACAGTAAGAAACGTGTAGCTATAAATTACATTCTGGGATTTTAACATGTCAACTCTTGTGGCCGCCCCAATTCATTTCATCAACCCTGCAGCTGAAATGTTCATCTCAGGAAATGTAAACATCAAATGAGGCATTCCAGTTTACATAGGAAGATTAAATATGGTATTTTTAAAAAATATGAAATTTAAATATGGAGACTTCATAGGAAGATAGATTTATTCCATCAAATACTTGCCATGACACAACCAAATCCACAAACAAGAGCAAAACAAAACTAAAAGATGAACCTTAAAAAGTGTCAAACCATGAAGAAAATGCAATTGAGGCTCTCATCAAAGAGCTCGAGCAACTCGTTTCTCTCGGGCTTGGAAACCTTGACCTCCTCCTGCTTGTCCTTATCACCCTTCACCGCATGAATTGATTTGAGTAGAGGAGCAATTGCAATCCTAAATATATCGTGGTGTATGTAACGGCTAAGATGAGTAGGTGAAGAGGTGGCAGATTAGAGAAGGTAATTCGGGTATGCGTGCATGTAACGACTAAGATGAGTAGGTGGAGTGAATAATTTTTAACTTCATTGTGAGAAAGAGGCGTTACTAATTAATATAGGCAAACATTTAATTTCGTACCTCTTCACATTTAATATTGGCAGCTGCTTGTCATTTTTTTCAAAAAGACGAAAAAGTTTACTATGATTTTGATGTCACTGTAGTTCGCCTCTCGACAAAATTATAAATTCATTCAAACCCTTAAAAACCCATAAATTAATTTGAGAGTAAAGCCAATAAAAACGTTAAAAAAAATGTTATGCATGTAAAACAAAACCATAATGAACTCGTGAAAAGAGGAGAAAAAAAAACGTTCTCACAGTAGGAGAACATGATAGATCTCATTTATTTTAGAACCATATTCATGTAAAAAAATGCATTCAGTTAAAATAGATTCAGTCACTTGCCTCTTATGTGAAGTAATTTATGTGCATCACTGCAAACTCCACCAAGAGCCTTAAAAAAGAGTCGAAGGACTGCAGTTTAAATAAAATCTTCCATGGAAATCCTAAACCTTAACAACACTATTTCTCAAGTAATTGATACATAAAAACCTGTTCATATCAAAACAAAATGAAAACAGTAAGAAACTTGTAGCTATAAATTACATTCTGGGATTTTAACATGTCAACTCTTGTGGATGCCCCAATTCATTTCATCGACCCTACAGCTGAAATGTTCATCTCAGGAAATGCAAACATCAAATGAGGCATTCCAGTTTACATAGGAAGATTAAATATGGTATTTTTAAAAAATATGAAATTTAAATATGGAGACTTCACAGGAAGATATATTTATTCCATCAAATACTTGCCATGACACAACCAAAACCATAAACAAGAGCAAAACCAAACTAAAAGATGAACGTTAAAAAGTGTCAAACCATGAAGAAAATGCAATTGAGGCTCTCATCAAAGAGCTCGAGCAGCTCGTTTCTCCCAGGCTTGGAAACCTTGACCTCCTCCTGCCTGTCCTTATCACCCTTCACCGCATGAATTGATTTGAGCAGAGGAGCAATTGCAATCCTAAATATATCGTAGTGTATGTAACGGCTAAGATGAGTAGGTGAAGAGGTGGCAGATTAGAGAAGGTAATTCGGGTATGCGTGCATGTAACGACTAAGATGAGCAGGTGGAGTGAATAATTTTTAACTTCATTGTGAGAAAGAGGCGTTACTAATTAATATAGGCAAACAATTAATTTCGTACCTCTTCACATTTAATACTGGTAGCTGCCTGTCATTTTTTTCAAAAAGGCAAAAAAATTTACTATGATTTTGATGTCATTGTAGTTCGCCTCTCGGCGAAATTATTTTAAAAGGGTATCTAATCATTAATTTTAAAAATACCAATTATGTAATTGTTAAGATTGGATAAATGGTTCATAGATGAATGGATTTATTATGGATAAGATGGATGAAATGCTTGTTTTATTATGGATGAGATGAGATGCTTCCAACTGAATTGGCATGAAGATGCTCAATTCTACATATGATTCTTGTTTTTCAGGTTTTCATCATGATACCTATCGAAAGTGCCACCATAGTGGTTTTCACTCGAGGATGATTTTTATTTTTTACTATTTTCATATTTTTTTGTTTTTTTTAAATTTTTTGTTGAAAGATTTTAAGCCCATGTTGAATAACCTGGTGATGTTGATGTAGATTCCTTTGTCATGATGTGCCATTGATACCTTTCTTGAAGAATTTGTTTTTCCAAGACACGTTCACTTGAATGCAAATTTTGAGATTCCTTATCTACTTTGTTGATATCAAGGTTAACTTTGTTTCTATGCGCACATCACAATAGAATGTCTTTTGAATCCTTATGATGAAGAGTTGTTGCTAATACATGGTCAATGTGAAAAATGGATATCATGTGTGGAGGCAGGGATTGTGTTGTATGTTTAGGAATAATAGATGGATTGGTTGATAGTTTGGAACCTTTGACTCTTCAAACTTGGGAATACAAACAATGATGGGTGGATACAAAAGTGTGCATGGAATTAGGACCAACTACTTGATATACTTTGTATGTCACTTGGGAAGCTTTCTTGTGCCTTTGTGGACATCTTTGATGGATACTTTTCCCTTTTTTATTTTTCCCCATAGTTTCTTTGACTTATGGAGTTTGATAGGGATAATCTTTCTTTGTATTATTTGGTATCCATGTGTAATTGATTTTTCCATTATGCTTTTCAACTTCTTTTGCTTTGATAATATTCTTTGTGCTTTGATTCAAAGACTTCTTTTGATGTTGGTCCCAATCCATGGATGGGGTGATGGGTGGATGAAGATTTGTGATGTGGAAAGTTGTAGCATTGGCATTGGTTTCATCATAGGTATTCTTCGTGCTCTCTATGTTGATGTTTGCTTGAGATGAAGTTGCCCCCAATTTTATAGAGGTATCACTGATATGTTTATATCCGTTAATTTTTGCATAACCAACACCTTGATACATAGGATTGCCAATAATCTGCACCAATTCTTGGATTCCCTGTTCATGTAGGCCTAATCCTCTACCTTGATACATAGGATTGCCAATAATCTGCACTAATTCTAGGATACCCTGTTCATGTAGGCCTAATCCTCTACCTTGATAATTCATCTGTTGAAATATTTTATTTGCAATAGGATATGATTTATCTTGGAAAAAGGGTGCTAATCCTTCTTTGCTTTGTCGTGGATCTTTAAAGGTGACAAATTCTTCATTGATAAGATAACTTTCCCTAAAAAAGGTATGTGATCCAAATTTATAAGCGATAGGATTCTCCATATGTGGGATGACTTCCTGATTGATATCTTTGGCTTGATCTTGTGAAATATCATATTTTAATGCTTCTTCAAGAGGTGTTGATGATTCACTATCCATGTAAGAGTCTTCCTCATGATTCATTTTTTATATGCCTTCATAGGATGTTTTTGATTCACAACTTCTATAGAAGCCTTCTTCATGACCCACTTCTAATATATCTATATATTTCTCTATATCTTGATCATGTGTACAAATGTTAAGAGTATGAGACTCTTGTTCCTTGGTAATGATATCAAGAGTATGAGATTCTTGTTTTTTATGAAGATCATCTACATGTCCATCCAAAGAAAACATCTCATGGGTAGATGGAGGAGTATGTGCTATATGGATATGATCATCATTTGCGACATCTTGTATAGATAAAAAAAGTGCCCATTAAATCATTGTAGTATTTTGGAGATACATATTCTTGATCTTGGTAAATGTTGGAATTGATTTCAACATGCTTTGGATAAGGTTCTTGACATGGGTTAATTTAAAAGGATGGATTTCTTATAAAGGGTTCTTGTATGTCTTCATTAGGCATGGGGGGTGGCTCAAGTGTTGAGTTGAGGATTCCCTCAATATCTACAACCATGAGGTTGAAGGATGTCAATATGTCTTGGAAAGGACCATTGCAAGACTTTGGTGAAAGATGTTGATCATGCTTTGGAATAAATTCTTGAGATGTCATCTAACTCATTAGGTGATGTACAAACATTGTCAACATGATCATTATTGATTGAATCTTGGATTATGCCAATAGGATCAATTAAATCGAATACTCCTTGAAATAGATAATTGTTGGATATTATTGGTGAATTTTGATGATGATCAAAAAGTGACTCATGATTAATGTTGATTTGATCATTGGATGGAGTAAAAAAAATTTTTAGGTGCTCATTGATGAATAAATTTTGATCATCGTTTTCAACAATTATGGTGGAGAGATTGTCAACGTTTTCAACCATAGGATCCAATAATGTTAACATTTTTTGAATTAGACCATTGTCGAGTATTTTTGGTGGATTTTGATCATGATTGAAAAGTGACTCTTGATATATGTTGGGGCGATCCCACAATAGTGGTTTACAATTTTTGGCCAAACCAGACACTCAAATTATTATTTTTAACTAAATCTTCACATTCAGGAACCTATAGCAGCTAAACCATGATGAATTTGAAGATGATGCAAACTAGAGTCTCATCACATTTTATCTGTAGATTCTAAAAAAAGAAAATCCAAAAATTTTGGAATCAGATTGCACTTATTTTTCCATCTCCCACGAAAATTGGTTTTTTCTTAGAAACAACATTATTAAAAACTGATGCTTATCATATATCCTCAACCCGAGCTCTGAAGTGCCAAAATTTAGGTTTTTAATGTGTCTCAGATGGGGGATGAGGGATAAGGGGGGTTTGTATGAACCCATAGGGGTTTGGGAAAACCTCTAGGGGTCTAATCGAACCAGGGTTGGAGTGAACCTTGGTTCGAGTGAACCCCTTCAAAGAGGTTTGCTCGAACCCCTTTCCTATGCCTTTTTTTGTTTTTTTTTGGCGGCCAAGATTCAAAGGGGTTCACTCGAATGGGGTTCACTCGAACCCTGGTTCAAGCGAACCCCTTATTGGTTTGATCTAACCAATAGGTTCGTACGAACCCCTAAAATCTCTTTTTATGCCTTGGGGTCATTTTTTGTGAGTTTTCCTTCTTCACCTAAATTGTAAACCACTATTGTGGCTTCACTCGTATATTTGATCATTGGATGAGAGAGGAAAATATTCAAGGTGCTCATTGATGGATTGATCTTGATCACTAATCTCAACAGTTGTGGTGGAAAGATTATCATTGTTATCAGTAGTGGTTGAATCTAGATCATTGTCCTCAACATTTATTATTTTTTGATCAATAAGGTCTTGGATGAGATTTTTTTGTTGAATGAAATTTGATGTTTTATGAATATTTTCTCTATGATACTGACAATAAAATCCACCTATATTCCAAGGGATGCTTAGGACAGAGTTGAAAGCACTTACCTTTGGAAGAGTGATGAGTTTTGCATTAACTATCTTTCTTAGCATTGATTTGATTGACTCTACAAAAGGAGTGTATTCACATTTGTGATCTTGTGACCAGTATTTGTGCTTGTCGAGGTGATTCTTGGTGTGATTGATCTTGGAGATGTGATGATTGGGTTTGTTGTTGATTTTTTTGATCTTGATATCTGATCTCTTGACATTCGAGATATTGTTCTTGATGCGGTTATGGACACAACTCAATGCTTTAATGACATGTTTTAACCAATGAAAGAGTGCATTAATTTTTGGGTGGAGATGTCTCTTGGCATAATGAATCAACTATTTTGGTAAGTATAGAAATTTGATCTTGTAAAATTTGATATCAATTTTGATCAAGTGACACACTTGATATAGTTGTTTTCCTTTTTGGTCAAGAAGATTTGGGATGTATACATGTAGTATTTGCATGCAATCATGGACATTGATTTTGAACAATTTTATGATTTGGGATGATGTTTAGATTTTGCATTATAGGTTGGCAGAGAACATTGTTGTGGTTGGGAAACACATTGCTTTGATTTAGGTAACCTTGATTTTGCATGGTGTTACCCTGACTTGGATCAATACATGGAGTTTCTAACATATTGTTTGGACTTTGAACAACATTGGTGTGATTTGCAAAAATATCTATCCCAAAGTTCACCAAGTGTGGATTTGATATATTCATGTTTGGTAAGCTTGTATTTGGCATAGTCACATTTGGCATGTATGGATTTGGTGGGATAATAATGTTTGGTTGATAGATTTTTAAGTTTTGAATTTGACTTAAATATACCATAGGGAAAGGTGGTCCAAAATTTAGATTGGGCATACTCACATTTTTTGTATCATTGAAGTTTGTAGGAGATAATGATGCCATATATGGATTTTATAAATGTGAGTTTTGATAATCAATTGGGATTGTAAGGTTTTGATAGTTTTGTTGACTTATATCACTCATAATGTATGAATCAAATTTATACTTCATGTTTTTCTTGTCTTTGACCTTGATGATCACTAAAGGATTTAGGACCAATGATGAGATGAAGGATGAAAGTGTGAATGATATGGGTGTTTGAAATTTTTGAGAAGTTTTGGATCAATACTAGACTTAGGGTTTTGGTCTCGATTGGTTTGATTTGGATAAATAAAATTTGTAAACCCTAATATGTTAGATGTGATCTTAGGATGACCTCATTCAAGAGGTGCTAATTTAACTAGAGGTATGAGAAAGGATCCATTCTCACACTGCCAACTAAACAAGGTGATTTTGATTTGGTTTAAGGATGTACCCAAGTCTAGATAAGGATGTTTCCATAGCTCTAAAAGTTGTTTGTGGGATGGGATGATAAATTTTTGAGGATGGATGAAGTGTTGATTTGATCCTAAATGAACCTAAGAGGAACTTGTTTAAAAGACCAAGTTAGTGAAGAAAATTATTTACCCTATGAGTAACTCAAACCAAAAGACCAATATTTGCATGGAAAACCATATGACCAGAAGATACCAGGCACATGTGTGTGGTTCAATTTGAGTTAATCTTTATTAATGACTTGCTTTTACCATATCTACACCTCTTCCTTAAGATTCAAAAAGAATGTATATGTCCCAATTCATTTTCATCCCACAAGGTCCATTATGTGAAAATCAAGGTTTCAAGAGCATAGTTTCTTATGTTGACTTTGGAGAGAACAAATTGAGATATGGTTCCAAATGTTTAGAAGCCTTCTAGGGATGAAATCCCTAAGGACAAGTATTAGCACTTGGATTTTTTCAAAGGTATTTATTCTTCCTAGAGGGTTTGACATTCTAACGATTTGTTGAATGTTTGTTTTCCAATGTTTTAGATCAAAGAAAAGTGTTTTGATTCCAAAATGATGCACAACCCTAGGATAAAAAGAGAATATTTGTTGAATTCCCACTTAGAGAAATCTAGTTGTGCTTATTCAAAGCGGATGATTAGAATCTTGACCATACTAGCTCCCCTCGATGACACACACTTCTCGGGTCAACCAAGCTTCATTTCTCATGAATCTCCCATGATGAAATTTTCATCTCTACTTTGAGCCACAAGTATGTGGAATGACTTCAAAATGACTGTTCTTGCACCAACAAATAGATAGGGATTTGGATTACTATAAAAAAAGGTTCTACATTAGGCATTATGTTCGTGGGGGATCATCCATGGGCATGTGCAGGATCATCATGGAAAAAATAGGCCCTTAAGTGGCAATAAAATTCAAAAAAATCAGAGTTAGGCAACTTGACGTAAAAATTTGAATAAGTTAACTATATTATTTCAAAAATATGTATCAATAGAATATGTTGCAAATTGAATGTAGTTTCTAAACTACTAGGTTTATTTTTATTTTTAAGAAATCTATTTGGTGAAATTTTGAAATTTCAATGTAGTAGTACTTAAATTTCAGTGAAAAATAAGAAGTAGGTGTCTGTCTGACCACCCTAACCACAGTAAAATGATAATATTTTTTTATAATATTTTAGATATAAGTAGAAGACTCATGTACCAATGTGATGAATATTTTTTTGTAATTAAATAATTAGTTATGATTTTTTTATTACAACTTTTAAAAAATATAAAAACTCGTACGTCTGACCACCTTAACTTAGTCAAAAAATCATGAAATTCAATTCTTTTTTTTTTCTAATCCTATAGTATGTGAAGCATAGAATGTGACACATGTTTTAGATTCAAAAAATGTGATACCCTTTAAAAGCTATAGATGTTTTTCAATCAGCCTATCAATCAAAACTTTTATCATAATTTAAATAGAAGATGAATAATAATTATTTATTAAATTCAAAGTAAAGCATAGTTTATATTGGTGGAAAGCTAAGAATCTCCTTTAAAAACCCTTTTCGTGTCATGAATTTTGGGTAAAAAAAAAGTCGCCAACCACATGGGCCATCATATCAGTTACATATCACTACTTTTTGGCCCATCATGATCTTGCACATACCCCCATAGAGCAAGAGACCATTATTTCCCTTCTTGTCTGGAAAATCCTCGTGATACTTGAAATTTCCTCAAGTACCCACACTTATATATCAGGTGAGGTCGTTTGGCTTTAGCGTGTTCGTGGATGGGTCATTCCTTGGGGTGATTACTTTTTCTGACCAATTAGGCCCTCTAAAGGTGAACAATAGCGAAAAAGCACATACTTAGTTTCATCAACTTTGTTTGCGTCAACAAAGAGAGAACATACGCGATATACTTAACTCACACTAGCAAAATTCGCTCAATTTTAACAAGCCCAAATTGAAGTGCAGAGGCAATATTTTAGACAACCTAATATCACCAAAAGGCTTTTGATTCTCAATATCATTGTGAAGTGTAAGAGAAGTGCATAAGTCTTTTAAATGATATTAGTTTGTAAAATATATTACAAAACAAATAAAAAACATGTTCGATTTCGACTTGAAAAGTAGTAATGGATTGTTTTTATAGCACCAAGATGAAATGTGAAGTTGATTGTTCAGTTTTAGGCCAAATCAAAATCTACTATGTTTCTAAGGTTCAATTTTAACTAGCTTGAAAAGATCAAATCAATGGTTAGTTTTAAAACCACCAAAAAGTGAGTTGGTCTAGAACAAAAAATGAAAGAAGAAATGAATGACCTAGGCTATTACAACAAGCTTTTATTTTTATTTTTTCAAGTTCACGTTCAATTTGAATTCAAATATTGCTATTTGATTCTCTTGTGAGAGAGACCACCAGTGTTTCTTGATGCAAACCCTTGAAGATTGTGATACATTTCCACCTGATGTTACTCCTCTTCAACTCCGCTTTTTAGTTTTCAAAAGTAGATCAAACTTGGAAAAACCATCAATTACCTCAGCCTTTTTCAGCAAAACCTCCTGTCATCAGGTCAATCAAGTTTCTTAGAGGCCTCTTTTCTTGCACAAGTAAAAAATAAATAAAGAAATCTTCATTTAAGACATTTAAGCACTTGAGACTGTCAAGACAAATCTGCACAAGATATTGAGTTGTCAAAAAAGTGAATAAATCTTTAATAACTTAAAAGCAATTATTACTCTCATTGATGTTAGCCATGCACATTGAATTCTTAAATGCTGAAATCTTCAAACTTAAGATAGTAAATGTAAATATCGCCCCCTCTTATCTATATTCAATAATCAATTTTTAAATAGCAACAAAGATTATATTTGAGTAGAGATAGATTTTCTGGTCACCATCTACTACATCGATCAATATTTGAACAAACACAAGGATTTTACACTTTTGTCTACACCTAAAGCTAGAAGCTTGTGTAAACTACTTATCCCTCAATAATGATACGACATTAGAAAAGGATATCTATAGACTTGGAGTTTTTATGAGAAAAACAAAACACTTAGTTTCCTATCTAATGCGCCAATCAATTTTTAATGCACAAGCCACAAAGAGCACTTGCATCCATAAACAAGTGGCTTTTAACACATTAAGATTGCATTTAGTAGTCTTGCACCTCCCAACCGCTACTGAAAACCCACATTGAAGCCAATATTATATTTCAACAACTGCTACTACAAAACCCTCCTAGAAAGAAATCAAGAATGTTCTTATTTTGTGCTCATAAAAGTTATGTACTTTCCTTGATATTTTGAGGAGAATAAAAGGCGTGCAGCCCAAGCAGACAAATGAAGAATCACTAGTCCACTAAATCCAACCAATTATAGATAAGGAAACAAAGAAATAATGCTTGGATTGGATGCTTTATTTGAAAATCAAAGAAAGAGAGTTTGAGGCCACATAAATCAAGGTGAAAGATTGTATACCTCTCATATTTAGTAGTTCTTCTTGATTTAAATGTTTCTCATAGGAAAATGACTGTCAGACATGAGTTAATAGTGAATGCTTTAAATTGATATTAATGAACAAAGCATAATGAGTACATAAAAGATAGTATAGAAAGATCGTTTATGGAGCTATAGACACGAAAATGATTTGCAGCAATTTTTTTTTTTTTTCAGTAAGAGCAACAATAAAAAAAACCCATTAAAAAGAGTCGGGATCGTGTCTTGTGGTTTCACCCTCCTAGGGGGGTAAGTGCACCAAGATGCTTCCCAAAAAGCGGACTTAAGTGGACAACGTTTTTCTGAAATCAGGAAATACTGACCTTGGACGTGAAATTGGGGATACTTAGACTCAAAATTTTGAGATGGAACAAAAAGAAGGATTCAAGTGCTCTGAGTCTAATTTATAAACTACCAATTTATTTTGAAAATGGTTGAGATTAAGGGGTATAAATGAGGAAAGTACACAAATTGGTGTTGTTTTTGTCAGAAAAACATAACATAGCAACTCTTGTACGACCCTTGTACGGTGAACTTTTTTTTAGTATTTTTAAAATCGCAACGGTCAGAAGTTAGCTAACAGTATGTAGTTGATGCACAATTTCTTTGATAATTTTTTAATGAATATTTGATTTTTTACTAATTTGCAAAGTGGACATATCCTGAAAATAGTATTTCGGCCATGCTACCCCTACAAATTTTGGAAACTCATTGATTTGGTTTTTTTTTAATTTTTTAATTTTGTAGAATGGAGTCTAGTTTCTAAAAATGTAATTTATTTGAAAAATTGATGAACGGTTAATTTATAATGAAAAAAATACCAAACACTGCTTTTTGGCAAAAAAAAGACATACAGATAAAATAAATTATGGATGAAAGACTTAACATTTTCAGAAAGTGAAAAAAATTACATTGTTGGATAGCTAAGAGATAACCTAACATTACCCATGTGCTTAATTTTTTTTATATTGAACCACGTACAATCCTGACGGTGAGCATGAACTCGATTATGAGAAATATGGTGGGTTTTTTAAAAACACATCTTTGGTTGTTGGGAATGCCCTCCAAGCCTTTGGGTTGGTATTCCAAGGCAAATACCAAGCTTAAAGTTTGGTAATTGCCTAAGCAAGATATAATGCGCTCACATTATATCTCACTTTTGACATGGTTTTTGCTTCTACGAGGAACATGTCTACTAGCACATAACGTGAGCACATTATAACACGCTCGTGTTATGTCTTACTTTATGTTAAATGCTAATATATTAATGTATACTGATATATTTTTATGTACATGTATGTATGTATGCTTGTATGGATGTAAGTTAATATGTACATATGTATTATGCTTGTATGTATGCATTTATTTATGTCTTTAGACGAAGGGAGAATTTAGAGAGAGTCGAAGTGAGAGTTTAAGAGAGAGGGAGTGGGAGAGAAGGGGCTGGATTGAGGGGGACTTAGCTAGGTAGGGTGGGAGGGATAGAGGGAGGGAGCGAGAGAGGGGGGGTGGGAGAGAGAGAATTGAGGGAGATGGGAGAGAGAGAGGGGTGGGAGAGAAATTGGGGAGAGAAAGAGAGAGTTATGTAGGTAGGGTGCAAAAGGGAGAGACTTGAGAGTGTGAGAGGGAGATACTTGAGAGTGTGAGGGGGGTGAGTGGGAGAGACTTGAGAGATAGGTAGTGAGAGGGAGTGTGAGAGAGAGCGAGTGGGAGAGAGAGGGAGTGTGAGTGAGAGACCTGAGAGAGGGAGAGGGTGTGAGAGGGAGTGACCTGATAGAGGTAGAGAAAGAGGGGGTGGAGTGAGAGGGACTTATCTAGCTAGGGTTGGAGGGATAGATAAAGAGAGGGGAGAGATACAAAGAGAGAGTTACCTAGGTAGGTTAATAGAGGGAGAGACCTTAGAGAGAGAGGGGGTGGGAGGAAGAGACATGAGAGAGAGGGAGAGAGAGGCAGTGGGAGAGAGTGGGATGGATTGGGAGGGACATACAGAGAGATGGATAGAGGGAGTGAGAGAGGGTGGTAGGGATTGATTGAACGAGAGGTACATAGAAAGAGGGAGATGGTAGATAGAGAAAATTAGAGAGGGTGGGAGGGACAAAAGGAGGGAGAGGTGAGATGTATAGATAGAGAGAAAGTGATAGGGGTTGAGGGTATAGGGTTGAAGGATTAGGGTGGAGGACCTATAGGGTTGATGGTTTCTAGGGTATTAGGGTTTAAGGTTTAAGGGTTGAGGGAATAGGTATGATGGTAGAGGGTATTTGGCTGAGGGTATAGGGTATAGGGTAGAAGGTTTAAGGTTTAAGCATTTAGGGTTGAAGGGTTTGGGGTTAAGGGTTTAGAGTTAAGGGTTTACTTGGTTGAGTGTAGAGGGTTTAGGGTATAGTTCTGAGGGTATATGGTTGAAGGATTAGGTTCGGGGTCCAATATAAGGGGTAGAGGGTGTAGGGTTTAAGGATTGAGGGTAGAGGGTAGAGGGTTGAGAATTGAGGGTTGAGTGTTTAATGTATAGGGTAAAGGGTAGAGGGTTTAAGGGTTGAGGGTTGAAGATTGAGGGTTCAAGGTATAGGGTCGAGGGATTAGGGTTGAGGTTCAAATATATAGGGTAGAGGTTATAGGGGTTGAGAGATTAAGGGTTGAGGGATTAGGGTTTAGGGTAGAGAGTATTGGGCTGAGGGTAGAGGTTAGAGGGTAGAGGGTAGAGGGTAAAGGGTTTAACAGTTTAGGGTTTAAGGGGTTAGGGTTGAGGTTCGAGGGTTTAGGGTTAAGTGTTTAAGGGTTTAAGGGTCAAGAGGGTTGAGGGATTAGGGTAGAGAGTTTACTAAGTGGGTTTAAGGGTTGGGGGATTATGGTAGAGGGTAGAGGGTAGAGGATTGGTGGTAGAGGGTAGAGGGTTTATGGGTTAGGGTTAAAGGATTTAGGGTTGGGAGATTAGGGTAGAGGATTGGCGGTAGAGGGTAGAGGGTTTATGGGTTAGGGTTTAAGGGTTTAGGGTTTAGGGATCAGGGATTAATAGGTTATAGGGTAGAGGTTATAGGAGTTGAGGGATTAGGGTTTCAGGGTTGAGGATTGAGGGTTGAGGTATTAAGAGAGTATAGGGGTTAAGGGATTAGGGTTTAAGGGTTGAGGGTTGAGGGTTGAGGGATTAAGACGGTATAGGGGTTGAGGGATTAGGTTTTAAGGGCTGAGGATTGAGGGTTGAGGGATTAAGAGGGTATAGGGGTTGAGGTATTAGGGTTTAAGGGTTGAGGGATTAGGGTTTGAGGGTTGAGGGTTTAGGGGTGAGGGTTGAGGGTTGAGGATTGAGGGTTGAGGGTTGAGGGTTGAGGGTTGAGGGTTGAGGGTTTAGGGTTTAGGTTTTCTCCCACTCTCCCCCCCTCTCCCTCTCTCTCTATCTCCCACTCTCCCCCTCTCTCCCTCCCTCTCCATCTCTCATTCTCCCCCTCTCTCCCTCCCACTATCTCTTTCTCCCACTGTCCCCCACTCCCATTGTCCCCCACTCTCTCCCACTCTATCTTCCTCCCACTCTCACCATCTCTCTCTCCCTCCCTCCCTATCTCCCACTCTCTCCCACTCTCTCGGTCTCCCACTCTCCCCTTCTCCCCTTCTCCCACTCTCTCTTTCTCCCACTCTCCCCTCTCTCCCTCCCTCTCTATCTCCATATCTCCCCTCTCCCTCCCCTCCTCTCTTTCTCCTCTCCCCACTATCTCCCACTCTAGCATCTTTCTTCCAATCTCACCATCTCTCCCTCCCTCTCTATCTCCTACTCTCTGCTTCTCCCCTTCTCCCACTCTCACCATCTCTCCCTCCCTCTCTATCTTCCAATCTTTGCTTCTCCCCTTCTCCCACTCTCCCTTTCTCCCACTTTCCCCCTCTCTCAATCCCTCTCTATATCCCACTCTCCCACTCTCTCTTTCTCCCACTCTCCCCCACTATCTCCCACTCTATCTTTCTCCCATTCTCTTTCCTCCTCTCCCTCCTCTCTCCCCATCTCTTCTCCCCTTATCCCACTCTCACCATATCTCCCTCCCTCTCTATCTGCCACTCTCCACTTCTCCCTTTCTCCCACTCTCTATCTCCCACTCTCCTCCTCTCTATCTCCCACTCTCCCCCTCTCTTCCTCCCACTCTATCTCCCACTCTCTCCCTCTCTCCCTCCCACTCTCTCTTTCTCCCACTCTCCCCTTCTCCCTCCCTCTCTATCTCCCACTCTCCCCCTCTCTCCCTCCCTCTGAATTATATCACACCAAGCCGACATATGAATTCATTAAATAAAGGAGGCTAAATCTTGCTGAAATTTGAATTTAAATCCACAAAATGACTCAAGGATGACTAAGACACCCTAGGTGGCATCTTAGTCCCAAGTGATGAAACTTGGGGCATAGACACCAAAAAGGGGCCCAATTAAGATGCCTCAAAATCGGGGTCCCAAGACCTCAGAGGGACAAAGACGCCCTAAGTGGTGTTTTAGTCCCAACCAAAAATCAGAGACACATAGATCAAAATCATTAAGAATATCATTTATGCATTGGAGAATGTCAGGATTAGCTAGAAAAAGATGCCATTCATAGGGATTGTTGACACAAAATAGGACCAATTAAGCCATAAATGAGGATAAACAAAGTAAGGCAGGCCCAAACAAGTGTGAAAATGCAAGGGTATACATTTTACTACACTACAGGTATTATGCCATCCTTTCTTCTATATTTAAGGAGGCTCCCTTTCATTTGAGAGATGAAGAATTTAGAGATTGATAGTGAATTATATCACTATGCACATGCAATATTATTTGCCCATGTGGATGTATGGAGAAGTATTCCCCAACTTCGGTCTATGTTATAATAGACCATTATTACAAGTGTTTTAATAAAATGATGCTTTATGGGGTTTTTACCTAAAAGTCTTCTCCATGTATATCTTGTGTAATGTGTAAAATCTATGATTGTATGATTCTCATTTTGTTTATTTTATATCTTGATTATAATGATTAGTATTTTAAGATCTTAATTTATAACAGATCCATCATGAGATGCCAAGGACATGAAGTATCATCAAAATGTGATAAAGTATAAGAAGGAAATATGTGTATAAATTAAACATTCCTAGACTCATGTACATCACTATCATTAGTAGTATGAAAAATATAAGCAACATGGGGATCATGGACAATATAAGTAAGTGTATGATAGAGGAAAGGAGGAGTACTAACCAACTCTATAAAGTAGGAACAATCACATACATGATGTAACACACCAGTCAAGGAAACCCTTACTGCTGCACCTATACCCTATACCCTATACCTTAAATTCTCAACCATCTAACCTATACATTGGATCCTCAACCCTCATCTATCTTTGTCCCTCCCTCCTCTCCTCTCCTTATCTCCATCTCACTTCTCCTTCCATCTCTCATCTCATACATCCCACCTTATGTTCCCTAATCCCTCAACCCTATAGCCTCAACCCTTAAAACCTTAAACACTCAACTCTATACCCTAAACCCTCAACCCTTAAATCCTAAACCCTTCCACTCCCTCCCTATCGCACTCCCTCTATTTGTATTTGTCTACCTCTCCATACCTCTCAAGTATCTCCCTCCCACCACCTCTCCCTCTCTCTCTCTCCCAATATCTCTCCCTCTCTCTCTCTCAAGTCTCTCCCTCCCACCCATTCTCCCTCCCTCTTTGTCTCTCAAGTCTCTCCCTTCTATCCCATGTCCCTCTTTCAAGCCTCTCTTTGTCTCTCTCACTCACTCTCTCTATCTCTCTCCCACACCCTCTCTCTCTCTCACTCCCTCTATCTTTATCCCTCTCTCTCTCCCTCTCTCAGATCTCCCTCCTACTCTATCTCATGTATCTCCCCCCCCACCCCTCCATCTCTCTCAAATCTATTTATCTTGAGTAATCCCTCTCCGTTGAGTACTCCCTCTCCCTCCCACCCCATCTCTATCTCTCAATTCTCTCTCTCACTCCTTGTATCTCTCCCATCCCTCTATCTCTCACTCCCTCTCTCTCCTACTCTCTTAGGTATCTCCTTCCCACCCCCTCTCTCCCAATTTTTCTCCCTCTCCTCTCTCAGGTGTCTCCCTCCCACCATCTCTCCCTCTCCCTCTCTCTTAGGATTCTCCCTCCCACCCCCTCTCCCTCCCTCTGTCTCACTCTCTATCTCTGTCTCTATGGATTAGGGTTTAAGGGTTAAGGGCTAAGGGTTGAGGGATTAAGAGGGTATAAGGGTTGAGGGATTGAGGTGAGATGGAGGGAGTGGGAGAGAGATAGAGGGAGGCATGGCTAAGGGTAGAGGGTAGAGGGTAGAGGGTAAAAGGGTTTAATGGTTTAGGTTTTAAGGGTTAAGGATAAAGGATTAAGGGTTAAGGGTAGAGGGGAGAAAGATAGAGGGAGTGAGTGAGTGAGAGAGACCTAAGAGAGGGAGAGGCAGTAGGAGAGAGAGACTTGGGAGAGAGAAAGAGGGTGGGATGGTTAAGGGTAGAGGGTAGAGGGTTCAATGTTTAAGGGTTAAGGGTTTAGGGTTAAGGGTAGAGGGGATAGAGATAGAGGGAGTGACTGAGAGAGAGAGAGAATTGAGAGAGGGAGAGGGGGTAGGAGGGAGATACTTGAGAGAGAGAGGGAGGGGAGATATATAGACTCTCCCTTATCCCCCTCTCTCTCTCAAGACTCTCCCTCCTACCACCTCTCTCTCTCTTAGGTCTCTCACTCACTCACTCACTCACTCCCTCTATCTCTCTCTCTCTTCCTCTCTCTCTCCACTATACCCTTAACCCTAAACCCTCTACCCTTTACCCTCTATCTATCTCCAATTCCCTCCATCCCTCTCTCTCTTTCAAGTCTCTCCCTCCTACTTCCTCTCCCTCTTTTAGGTCTCTCTCTCACTCATTCACTCCTTCTATCCCTCTACCCTCTACCCTCTATCGCTTTTCCACTCCCTCCCTCTCTCTCTCTCACTAACTCCCTATATCTCTCTCTCCTTTACCCTTAACTCTAAACCCTAAATACTTAGCCCTTAAACCCTTAAGCACTCTACCCTCTACTTCTCTTTATCTCCTCCCACCTCTACTACCTAGACCTCTCTTTGTTTTTTTCTCACCTCTCTCCATCCCTACCTCTCCCTCTATCTCTTCTTTCATATCTACTTCTCTCTACCTATTTTTCCCTCTATACCTATTTCTCTCTCCCTCCTTTCCTCCTCTCTCTCAATATCTCTACCTTCTTTCCCTCTCTACTTCTCTCTCTCTCTCTCATCTCTACCCTTAACCCTAAACCCTTAAGCCCTCTACCCTATTAGAACCCAAAAACAAATTCATTAAAGAAACCTAAATGATTTTCCCTTTTGAACCTAAATTTTCCATCAATACCCTAAAGGAGTTTATTCATTTATATCCATTACTTTCCTATCTTTTCATAATATTTCATTTACCGCCTTACCCCCATTTAATTTCTCATTATTTTCCTATCTTTTCCTTTAAAATTCATTTCTCCCCTTTCCAAAAATGCTCATACATTTTATACCTCTACCGCTCCCTTAGTGATCACTTCATATCTTATTCACTACCCAACCGCGGCTTCCCACAAACTAGCCCGTGGTATAGCGGTAAAGAGTAGTCAAGGAAACCCTTACTGCTGCACTGTGGAGGGTAATCTCGAGGGCCGTGGTAGAGCGGTAGTAGTTAGAAGGCGGCGGTAACGGTCAACAAAAATAGTCAGTGGCTAAATGATTAGGCACAAAATGTTTACCGTTCCATCGCGCATGATCTAAATATAGACCACGGTATCACAGTGGTCGGTAAGTCACCGACGCAGCAATAGTGCAGACAGTCACCGTGGTACCACACATGGTGAGAATGGTGACCATAGTGACTACGGTAAAATATCAATGGAAGGTCAAGGTAGGTAGCAAGATGACTACTGCAATACTGCAGATAGTCTACAAGGAGACTGTGGTAGTGTGGTAATAGTCGGGAGAAGACCTTGACGGTTAAGACCACCATACTGCTGGGTAGAAAGATAATGACTGTGGTATAGCGGTAAACAAAATAAAGGCCGCATACAAATTTTACCATGTTACCATAGGTATAGATTTTACTACATGCAGTATAGCGGTCGTTGTTTGATGACCGCTAGGCTAACCCTCTACCGCACAACCATGAACTGTTTGAAGGCTATCCACGATAAAGTGACAGGGAGAAAATTTTAAAAGGTTTAGGGCAGCGGTATAGGATATAAGTCATTTTTTAGCCTTTTTGAATGAGAGTAAAGGAAATTATAGGGTATAAATGAATAAAAATTTAATATTTTGATGGAAAATATTAAACTTAAATGGGAAAACCTTAGGGTTTTTTAATGAATTTTTTGAACTAGAGAGAGAGGGAGCGAGCAAGAGAGAGATATAAGGTAGAGGGTTTAAGGGTTAAGGGTAGAGCAAAGAGATATAGGAGTGAGTGAGTGAGTGAGAGAGAGAGACTTGAGATAGGTAGAGTGGGTAGGAAGGAGAGATGTGAAATAGAGAGAGAAAGAGAGAGGGAGTGGGAGAGAGATAAAGGGTAGAGGGTTTTAAGGGTTAAGGGTAGAGGGAGAGCTAGAGAGACTTGAGAGAGGGAGAGAGAGGGATATTTAAGGAGAGAGAGGTGAGATAGAGAGAAAGAAAATAAAGAGGGAGGGGGAGAGAGAGAGGTGATAGAGATAAGTAGAGGTGTAATGAGGAAGGTAGATAGATTGAGAGAGGGAAAGAGAGAGGTAGATAAAAAGAGGTATATAGGGGTAGGCTAGATAGAGAGATGTAGAGTAAATTTTGGTGGAAGAGAGAGAGGATGGAGGGATAGGTAAAGATGGATAGTTGAGATAGATAGAAGGAGAGAGATATAGGTGGAGAGAAGGTAAAGAGAGATAGAAAGAGGGGGAGGGAGGGAGAGATAGAGAGAGTAGAGAGGGAGGAGAGAGATAGAGAGAGGTGATAGAGAGAGGTGATAGAGAGAGAATTAGAGAGGGAAAGAAGGTGGAGATACTGAGAGAGAGGAGGCAAGGAGGGAGAGAGAAATAGGTATAGAGGGAAAACTAGGTAGAGAGAAGTAGATATGAAAGGAGACATATAGGGAGAGGTAGGGATGGAGAAAGAGGTGAGACAAAAATAAAGAGAGGTCTAGGTGGAGAGATGTGTGATGGAGCTGAAAAGTAGAGAGATAAGGAGGAACATGGAGAGATTGAGAGGGAAGGAGGGGGGAGAGACAAAGATGTATAGAGAGATAGGTTAGATGGTGAGAAGTAGAGAGAAAAGGTGGTTGAAAGGAAGAGAGAGGGAGAGAGAGAGGGGGAGAAAGAGAGGTGAGATAGAGAGAAGTATAAAGGGAAGGAGAGAGAGGGGGATATAAAGAAAATTAGAGAGGGAGGGAGAGAAGGAGAGAGAAGTGAGATAGAGAGAACTAGAGAGGGAATCTTAGGTCTCTCACTCACTCACTCCCTATCTCTCTCCCTATATCTCTCTCCACTATACCCTTAACCCTTAAACCCTAAACCCTTGAAAACTCTTCCCTCTACCCTCTACCCTCTACCTCTCTCCAACTCCCTTCCCCTCTCTCTCTCAAGTCTCTCCATCCTACCCCCTCTCCCTCTCTCAAGTCTCTCTCTCTCACTCACTCCTTCTATGTCTCTCCCCTCTACCCTTATCCCTCTACCCTTAACCCTTAAACCCTTAAACCCTCTACCCTCAACCCTTAAAAATATACCCTTAACCCTCTACCCTCTATCTCTCTCCCACTCCCTCCCTTTGTCTCTCTCAAGACTCTCCTTGCTACACCCTTTCCCTCTCTCACAACAAGCACGAATGCGAAAACATCGTCGTACGATAGATTCAGATACCGTAGTTGGAGACACACCCTCTACAACAAGTGAATATGAAGGGACACCATTAAGCACAAGCAAATATCGAGGGACACCATCTAGCACAAGTGAATATGGACGAATACCATCTACTGCAAGTGAATATGGAGGGACACCATTTACCACTGTAAGTGGTGAAAAAGTGAATAAGCACAAAACACTTCTTAATACAACATTATATCAATAGACAAGTTAAATGAATCAATTCAAAGGAATTATCTATCAAAAGCGTCATATTTATCTCTATCTCCAAATATTTATTAAATCAAGATTTCTCTCAAATCATGAGTGCACTATGATTGTTAAAATGACTATTCAAATAACGAGATGATGCTAATGCAATACTAAATGATAAACAATGTCAACTAGCATCTATGAAACAAATAATTGCAGCTACAGGATGTAGCCATGGTTGAAAAATTGATTGCTTTATGCTTGATGTGTGATGGCTTGATGCTTGATGCTTGAATTCTTGCAGAGTAAGAGTGCAAAAACTTGATTATCTGGATCCTTTTCTTGGTTCAATGAGGCTGTATTTATAGATTTCTTGGCTGTAGAAATGCACAGGGAAAGCTTTGAAAGGTTTGGATTCAATCTGGAGAATTGAATGGTGAGAGATGGAAGAGATTGACAGAAAGATCGAGATTGTCTCTACCCATGAAAACACCAGGCAAGAGAAGAGGAAGGATTGATGGAGGAGGATTGAGAGATCAAATTCCAAATTTTCTCCAATTTGTCTCCAAAACTTCCCGTGAAGTTTTAATCAATTAATTTTGACATATTTTAGACATGGTTTAGACATAGGATATCTAATTCATTTTTGAGAGAATATAGATGGAATATTCTTGTTAGAATCAAACATGCTTTGATACCATGTTAGAATTGGCTATGGATGCCAAGATCCATGGACCAAATAGAAAGCACAAAGAAGAGAGAAAATAATATGACAAGAATAAACTGTATCCAATGTCAATGATAATGGAATGAATCAATGTGTGTTTACAATGAGAGACCCCTTGGTTATATAGCCAAGGTGAGAACATAGGAGTGCATAAGATTATGACAAGTGTCGTAATCTTATGACATGAGACAACAATGAAAAGTTATCACTCCACCTAAAGTGGAAAGGTGATAATGTGATAACCACCACAAATAGTGGATCTACCACAAAAGGTGGAACCCTAATCACATGATATGTCCATGAAAGGTGGAGGTGATAGAGTGATAACATGATAAGTCCACCAAAGGTGGAAATTCTCCAAAAATTCCTATGTGGTCCCTAAGTAAACTTAACTAAGGTGTAATTATGACCTAGGACAAGGTACAAAATATTTAATTACACCAACAATTCTTTGTGCTTTAATTCAAATATTTTGATTTATTTAAATTAGCAAAAGAAAGATAAATAATTTAATAAAATGAACTATAGGATAGTTGTTAATTAAATTAGACAGAAGAATATGGCAATTAATTAATAAAGTGTTTTGTCTTTATTTAATTAATTTAAGATGGATGTGATAGATTGAAATAGGGATTTGATAATTAAATCGAACAAAGTATTTAATTTTGTTTATTTAATTAAGATGAATTTAAATGTGAACTATATAAATAAATATTTCTATTTATTCAAAAGTAAAGGAAATCAGGATAATTAATCAAATAATACGTATTTAATCAATCAGATGCTCCAAACCAATTTTAGGTGTATACATTTTGCCCCTCTTTGAAGTGATGTGTTTACACGTTGCTTCGAAAAAAAATTTGTTGCTACTGCCAGGATCGATGATATAAAAAATATAAATTATGTGTGCCCCAGACATGCCATAGATTTTTGATTTTTAGATGATTTGATGATAATATGCCCCCTCAGGAGATAAATTAATGATTTGATGATTTTTAGAATTTTTTCAAAAATTTATGATTTTCTGATGATTTTATGATGTTTTGATATTTAAATAATTTCTCTTGACAAAAAAATGAAGAAATTTAGCCTTCAGATGAGTTTTTTATTTGATAAAATTAATTAAAAGATAATAAAAATCAACCAAAATACCTTTCCAAAAATTATAAATACTCCAAAAGGTCATTTTCCAATTCATTTTCACTATTTGATTTAAAAAAACCTTTGTGATAGTGACTTCTCTGCCAGCTGAAGCAACATGACTATCCCCTTCCAAACTCACCGATTTGAGCATGTTCGACGTCACTAATGGCCGACCACGTATGGACCTTCGATATTTACCCCTTGACCTCCTCATAATTCGTGTTTTTTTGTTTTTTATGCTTTTTAGGCATTTAGGCGTTTTAAAGATGTTTTAGTGCTTTCAAGCCGCATTGTAGCTCTTATAGTCCGATGTAGCGCTTCTAATAGGTCAATTAGCGCTTTGATTTTTAGTGCTTGCGTTAAAAACTCTAGTGCTTCCAGTTGGTAATGTAGCGCTTTTGGTGATTTAGCGCTTAGGAGTCTAGAAATAGCGCTTTGATGTCGGATTTTAGCGCTTTGAGACCTTTAGCGCTTCAATTCGGTGAATTAGCGCTTTCAATGTTTGTTCTAGCACTTCTGTCAAAGCGATGCTTTGACGGACTGTTGTAGTGCTTTGATGTAGAAAAATAGCGCTTTGGGACTTTTAGCGCTTCGGAGTGCTGAAATAGTGCTTTTGAGTTTTAGCGCTTTGGGTCCCTGATTTAGTGCTTTGAACCGATAAAGTAGTGCTTCTGGATTTTAGTTCCTTGAAAGCCTATTTTAGCGCTTCCATGTCAAATTTGAAAATTTTGACTTAGTGAACCTTGATTTTGTCAATTCTGATCATGTCCATTCTTTGGAGTGGTATGATTGATAATCCAAATTCGTGATGTGTAGGATTGATACTATAAATAAGTCTAACTTCTCATGATAAGCGAGAAGAAAATCCTATTTGTGATGATCCTCATGATAGGTGAGGAGATGATTCAATATCTGATAAATTTCATGATAGGCAAGATTAGATACTGTTTTGATGAACCTTATGATAGGTAAGGTTTGTTGATGTTTTCCCATGAATTTTGATCAAAAATTCATACCAAAATTTTGGAATAGACTTGATAGTAGAATGACTTTTGATTTCCTGACATAGTTCATTGATTTTTTGATTTTCCATTGTGATGATAGGAGTGTCTAGGTACTCTCTAGATGCGAGAGAGGTTTCCACAGACTACAGACTTGATACCTCATCTGACACCAGATGAGCTTTAGGTGATAGGCTGATGCGGCCTTACTAGCCTGCTTGATATGCCCCAGATTAGGATTAATCAGGGTCTGTTGGCTGCATTGGCTGAGAGGTGGCATAGTGACCACAACACCTTTCACCTACCTACTGGTGAGATGATGGTCACACCCGAGGATGTGTGGAGGATTTTTGCGTATTCTGTTTATGGGTGAGATAGTCGTATATGATTTTCATGGGACCAACAGTAGAGATGCTCTTTGTAGAGTGTTTCAGGATTAGGACATTGTGGGTCTGAGCATTCAGTGGAGGAGGATTGCTAAATCTTATGCTACACTACCAGGAGCGCTAGCTGGATTCATTGGAGGTTTCCTTTGCCCTGATCATTGGTCAAAGGGATTTCTCATTGGCTGGGGTAGGACTCTCGAGAGCATGATGGTACACGGTACTAGATATGCATGGGGGATGTGCATGCTAGCACATCTTTATCATGATCTACACTCGATTATGTACCTTGGAGCTAGGAGTTTATCTGCAGGGATGACCCTATTACAGGTGTGGGCATGGGAGCATTTTGCAATTGTTCAGCATTTTCTAGTTGCAAACAAACCAGTCGACAGACCTTACATTTTTTGATACAGTGGTCGGTTCACACAGGCCCGAATGGGCAAGTTAGAGCATTGAAGGTGGGTGTTCGATGATACAAAGATAGTTACTTGGTGCCCATACCTTGACTGTGAGGAGTGGGATGAGGATGGTGCAGTATTGGGATTCCTTTGTGATTCCATATATCTCATTAGTCGTACACCATTTTTTCTCGAGAGATTTCTGCTACGTCGAGTGTACCAACAATATGGCATTGTATAGTGTATACCATAGGGAGTTGCTCACTATGCGAGACGACAGATGGATATTCCTAATTAGGGTCCACGTTTGTCATATGATGTGGTAGTAGAGGGATACCGGGCACTGCAACCATCACCCTGGGACATGCGGAGGGATATTTTTGAGGTGTTGGTTACTGAGGAGTATGCCGCATTCCTGGCCTTGGTTCCACATCCTTGTATCACCATTCTTGATGAGCCGGTACCTTTACCTATGCAGGAGGATGTGGCAGAGGGTTCTATAGATAGTGGGGGTGGAGATGATTCTTCATCAGGTAGCAGCTCAAAGAGTAGCAGCAGTTCTAACAACGGTAGTGATGATAGTGATGAAGGAAGTGGAGGAGACAGAGGGGCATGGCTAGCCATCAACAATGCGCCATCTTCTAGTAGGCCTTGCAAGAGGCAAGCAGTGATAGTGCCAGTAGTGGATTGGTAGAGACAAATAGAAGGTCTCTAGGCATAGGTCCAAACTTTGTAGGGACAGTTGGTACAGGCTCGGGGTTTGCTTGTGCAGACCTAGACTCAGATGCAGGCACAGGCACAGGCTCATGCCCATGCTCTATCATAGGTGCAGGGACAGTTGACTACCATACAGACATAGGTGGCCACTTTGACAGCCGAGAGAGACAGTGCTCAGTAGATTTCCAAGAGGGCACAGGAGATAGTGAAGACTCTCCAGAGAGTGGCCGATGGCACTTCGGTGGCCGAGTATATGAGAGAGGTCCTACAGGATGGCTAAGAGGCAGAGTTCTACAGAGGTAGATATCATGATGCAGTGCCTACAGAGTGCAGAGTCAGCTATGCCCCATCGAGATCTGGGCAGACTCATACACAGATAGTGAGCCAGGGGGTGACATAGCCTCCACACAGAGATCCCATAGATCCTGGTTCTTCTCGGGGTGGTGGTGGTGGTATAGGTCATGTTGGGCTTGCACATTTTGGCAGTAGTAGATCATAGATGCTATTGTGAGCTTCCATGATGTATATTACGATGTAGCTTTTTGTTGATGATGTATTTTTAGATCAAACTTCATTGTATACTTGACACTTGATATATATATGAGATGTAGTTTATATGATATGATGATAGTTTTTGATTTTTATGTGATGGATGCAATATGTAATGATTTTATTTTGATGTAATGGTGTAAGGATAAATACATGTGTAGACTAGATGATATATAGATGTATGATGTGATGTATGAGTCGCTTAATGATGATCTATATGAATGCCTAAAATGTGATAATGTGTATGGATGGATGGATAAATGTTTAATATGATGATGATAAAAACAATGATCTTATGATGAATGATAATGTAATGGATGTAATGATAATAATGA
>CM021103.1:32775259-32797983 GCA_007115665.2 Sequoiadendron giganteum | reverse complement strand
TTAAACCCTAATCCCTTCAACCCTTAAACCCTAATCCCTCAACCACTATACCCTCTTAATCCCTCAACCATCAATCATCAACCCTTAAACCCTAATCCCTCAACCCCTATACCCTCTTAATCCTTGAACCCTCAACCCTCAACCCTTAAACCCTAATCCCTCCCTCCCCCCCTTTCTCTCTCAATCGATATTTTTCTCTATCTCACCATTCTCTCTCTCTCACTCACACATAGATCTCTATCTCCCTACCTCTCCCTCCCCTCCGTACTCTTTATCTCTCCTCTCACTTTCCCTCTCTATACATACCTCTCCCTCCATCACTATCTCTCTCCATCCCTCTCTATCTCACTTATGCCTCCCTCCCTACCTCTTTCCCTCTCTACTCTCTATCTCTCCTCTCCCTTCCTCTACCTACCTCTCTCTTTGTCTCTCCATCCCTCTCTTTCTCTCTCACTCTCTCCTCTCTATCTCACCATTATCTCTGTCTCTACCTATAACCCCCTCCTCTCTAAATCACCATTCCCTCTCTCCTAGTTTCCCTCCTTCCCTCTCACTCCCTCCTCTCTAAATCACCATTCTCTCTCTATCCTACTTTCACTCATTCCCTCTCTATGTCTCACTTATCCATTTCTACCTCTCCCTCCCTTCGACCTCCCTCTCTCTCTTTATCTATATTTCTCATTCTCTCCTTAACTCTCTACTCTCTATCTCACCACTCTCTCCATTTCACTCTCCCTCCTATCCATCCCTCTCTCCTTCCCTCTCTACCTACCTCTCACTCCACTACCTACCACTCTCTCCCTCACCCATCTTTCTCTCTTACTCTCTCCTTCCCTCTCTACTCTATATCTCTCCCCCCTTCCCTCTCTAATCTAGTTCTCTCTCTCCCCCTTCCTTTTTCCCCTCATTTTCTCTCCTCTCACTCTCTCTCCCTCTCACACACACTCACCTCTATCTCCTCATTTCCTCTCCCACCATTCCTCCACTCTCCACTTCTCTCTATCTATCATCTCTCTCTACATCTCCCTCCCTCTATATTTATCTTTATCTCCCCTCTCCCTCTCTTTACCCACTTCTCCCTCCATCACTCTATAGGGTTGAGGTATTGAGGGTCAAAGGTTGATAATTGAGGGTTGAGGGTTTAATTTATATGGTAGATGGTAGAGGTTAGAGGGTAGAGGGTTGAGGGTTGAGGGTTGAGGGTTGAGGGTTGAGGGTTGAGCATATAGGGTAGATGGTAGAGGGTAGAGGTTAGAGGGTAGATGGTTTAAGGTTCAAGGGATTAAGGGTTGAGGTCTGAGGGATTAAGGTATAGAGTTTACATGGGTTTAAGGGTTTAAGGGTTGAGGGTATAGGGATGATGGTAGAGGGTATTGGGTTTAGGGTAGAGGGTATCGGGGTGAGAGTTGATGTTTAAGGGTTTAAGAGTTGAGGGTATAGGGTTGAGGGATCAGGGTAGAGAGGGAGGGAAGGATGGAGGGAGACATGGAGGGAGACATGGAGGGAGAAGTGAGATAGAGAGGAGAGAAGAGGAGAGAGGGATAGAGATATATGAGGGTTGAGGATCTAATGTATAGGATAGAGGGTTGAGAATTGAGGGTATAGGATTGATGGTTTAGGGTATTGGGTTGAGGGTATAGGGTAGAGGGTAGATGGTAGATGGTAGATGGTAGAGGGTAGAGGGTAGAGGGTAGAGGGTAGAGGGTAGAAGGTTTAAGGGTTTAGGTTTTAGGGTAGAGGGTTTAGGGTATAGGTTTAAGGGTATATGGTTGAAGGATTAGAGTTGAGGGTCTAATGTATAAGGTAGAGGGTATAAGGGTTTAAGGGTTGAGGATTAAGGTATTAAGGGCTGAGGATTGAGGATTGAGGGTTAAGGGTTTAATGGTTTAGGGTTTAAGGGTTGAGGGTCAAGATTTTAAGGATGAGGGTAGATGGTTGACGGTATAGGGTTGATGGATTAGGGTTCAAGGTCCAACATATAGGGTACATGATATAGGGATTGAGGTTTTAGGGTTAAGGGTTTAGGATTGAAGGTAGAGGGCTGAGGGATGAGGGTTTAAGGGTTAAGGGTTGAGGGATTAGGGTAGAGAGTTTAATTGGATTTTAAGGGTTTAAGGGTTGAGGGATTAGGGTTGAGGGTATTGGGTTGAGGGTATAGGGTAGAGGGTTGAGGGTTTAAGGTATAGGGTTGAGTGTTCAAGGTTTAAAGGGTTGACGGTTTAGGGTTGAGGGATTAGGGAAGAGAAGGTGGGATGGAGGGAGGGAGAGATGGAGGGAGATTCTTGAGAGAGAGAGGGATGGAGTAGGAGAGAGATAGAGGTTAGACGGTTAAGGGTAGAGGGTAGAGGGTTTAGGGTTTAAGAGTTAAGGGTTTAGGGGAGAGGGGAGAGGGGAGAGAGATAGAGGAAGTGAGTTAGTGAGTGAGAGAGAGAGAGACTTGAGAGAGGGATAGGGGGTAGCAGGGAGAGTCTTGAGAGAGAGAGAGGGAGGGAGTGGGAGAGAGATAGAGGGTAGAGGGTTAAGGGTAGATGGTTAAGGGTTGGGGGTAGAGGATTTAAGGGTTTAAGGGTAGAGGGTAGAGGGATAAGGGTAGAGGGGAGAGACATAGAAGGATTGAGTGAGAGAGAGAGAGACTTGAGATAGGGAGAGGGGGTAGGAGGGAGAGACTTGAGAGAGAGAGAGGGGAAGACAGTTGGAGAGAGATAAAGGGTAGAGGGTAGAGTATATTTTCTAGGGGTTTAGGGTTTAAGGGTTAAGGGTTTAGGTTAAGGGTATAGTGGAGAGAGATAGAGGGAGAGAGAGAGAGAGATAGGGAGTGAATGAGTGAGTGAGAGACCTAAGATTACCTCTCTAGTTCTCTCTATCTCACTTCTCTCTCCTTCTCTCCCTCCCTCTCTAATTTTCTCTATATCCCCCTCTCTCTCCTTCCCTTTTTACTTCTCTCTATCTCACCTATCTTTCTCCCCCCTCTCTCTCCCTCTCTCTTCCTTTCACCCACCTTTTCTCTCTACTTCTCGCTATCTAACCTATCTCTCTATACATATTTCTCTCTCCCCCCTCCTTCCCTCTCAATCTCTCCACGTTCCTCCTTATCTCTCTAATTTTCAGTTCCATCACACATCTCTCCACCTAGAACTCTCTCTATTTTTGTCTCACCTCTCTCTCCATCCCTACCTCTCCCTATATCTCTCATTTCATATCTACTTCTCTCTACCTATTTCTCCCTCTATACCTATTTCTCTCTCCCTCCTTGCCTCCTCTCTCTCAATATCTCCACCTTCTTTCCCTATCACCTCTCTCTATCTCTCTCCTCCCTCTCTACTTTCTCTATCTCTCCCTCCCTCCCCCTCTTTCTATCTCTCCTCTCTCCCTTCCCCTCTTTCTATCTCTCTTTACCTTCTCTCTACCTATATCTCTCTCCTTCTATCTATCTCAACTATCCATCTTTACCTATCCCTCCATCCTCTCTCTCTTCCACCAAAATTTACTCTACATCTCTCTATCTAGCCTACCCCTATATACCTCTTTTTCTCTCCCTCTCTCTTTACCTCTCTCAATCTATCTACCTTCCTCATTATGCCTCTACTTATCTCTATCAACTCTCTCTCTCCCCCTCCCCTCTTTACTTTCTTTCTCTCTATCTCACCTCTCTCCTTAAATATCCCTCACTCTCTCTCTCCTACCCTCTCTCCCTCTCTCCCTCTCTCTAGCTCTCTCCCCTCTACCCTTAACCCCTAAAACCCTCTACCCTCTATCTCTCTCCCACTCCCTCTCTCTCTTTCTCTCTCTCTATCTCACATCTCTCCCTCCTACCTTCTCTCCCTATCTCAAGTCTCTCTCACTCACTCACTCACTCCTATATCTCTCTGCTCTACCCTTAGCCCTCTACCCTTAACCCTTAAGCCCTCTACCCTATATCTCTCTCTTGCTCACTCCCTCTCTCTCTAGTTCAAAAAATTCATTAAAAAACCCTAAGTTTTCCCATTTAAATTTAATATTTTCCATCAAAATATTAAATTTTTATTCATTTATACCCTATACTTTCCTTTACTCTCGATCAAAAAGGCTAAAAAATGACTTATATCCTATTCCGCTACCCTAAACCCTTTAAATGTTTCTCCCTACAACTTTACCGTGGATAGCCTTCAAACAGTTCATGGTTGTGCGATAGAGGGTCAGCCTGGTAGTCATCAAACAACCATCACTATACTGCACACAGTAAAATCTATACACGGGGTAATGCGGTAAACTTTGTATGCGGCCTTTATTGTGTTTACCGCTATACCGTAGTCGTTATCTTTCTACCCGACGGTATGGTGGTCTTAACCATCAAGGTCTTCTCCTGACTGTTACTATGGTACCACGATAGCCATCTTGCTACCTGCCTTGACCTTCCATTGACAATTTACCACAGTCACCATGGTCACCATTCTCAATATGTGCAGTACCGCAGTGATTGTCTACACTGCTATTGCACTGGTGACTTACCGACCACCGCAATAACGTGGTCTATGTTTAGACCACGCGTGGTGGTGCAGTAAACAATTTGTGCCTAATTGTTTAGCCGCTGATTTTTTTTTTGACAGTTCTACCGCGGCCCTCGAGATTACCCTCCGTAGTGCAACGGTAAGGGTTTCCTTGACTGCTCTTTACTACTATACCTCGAGCTAGTTTGTGGGAAGCCACGGTTGGGTGGTTAATAAGATATGAAGTGATCACTAATGGAGTTGTAGAGGTATAAAATGTATGAGAATTTTTGGAAAGGGGAGAAATGAATTTTAAAGGAAAAAATAGGAAAATAATGAGAAATTAAATGGGGGTAAGGTGGTAAATGAAATATTATGAAAAGATAGGAAAGTAATGGATATAAACGAATAAACTCCTTTAGGGTATTGATGGAAAATTTAGGTTCAAAATGGAAAATCATTCAGGTTTCTTTAATGAATCTATTTTTGGGTTCTAATAGGGTAGAGGGTTTAAGGGTTTAGGGTTAAGGGTAGAGATGAGAGAGAGAGAGAGAGAGAGAGAGAGAGAGAGAGAGAGAAGTAGAGAGGGAAAGAAGGTAGAGATATTGAGAGAGAGGAGGCAAGGAGGGAGAGAGAAATAGGTATAGAGGGACAAATAGGTAGAAAGAAGTAGATATGAAAGAAGAGATAGAGGGAGAGGTAGGGATGGAGAGAGTGGTGAGAAAACAACATAGAGAGGTCTAGGTAGATAGAGGTGAGAGGAGATAAAGAGAAGTAGAGGGTAGAGTTCTTAAGGGTTTAAGGGCTAAGGGTAAAGGAGAGAGATATAGGGAGTTAGTGAGAGAGAGAGAGGGAGGGACTGGAAAAGCGATAGAGGGTAGAGGGTAGAGGGATAGAAGGAGTGAATGAGTGAGAGAGAGACCTAAAAGAGGGAGAGGAAGTAGGAGGGAGAGACTTGAGAGAGAGAGAGGGAGGGAAGGAATTGGAGATAGATAGAGGGTTTAATGGTTAAGGGTTAAGGATGGAGGGGAGATAGATAGAGAGACTTGAGAGAGGGAGATGGGGTAGGAGGGCGAGACTTAGAGGGATTGAGTGAGTGAGTGAGAGAGGGGGTAGGAGGGAGAGTCTTGAGAGAGAAAGGGGGATGAGGGAGAGTCTATATATCTCCCCTCCCTCTCTCTCTGAAGTCTCTCCCTCCTACCCCTCCCCCTCTCTCAATTATCTCTCTCTCTCTCTCTCAGTCACTCCCTCTATCTCTATCCCCTCTACCCTTAACCCTAAAACCTAAACCCTTAACCCTTAAACATTGAACCCTCTACCCTCTACCCTTAACCATCCCACCCTCTTTCTCTCTCCCAAGTCTCTCTCTCCTATCGCCTCTCCCTCTCTTAGGTATCTCTCACTCACTCACTCACTCCCTCTATCTTTCTCCCCTCTACCCTTAACCCTTAATCCTTTATCCTTAACCCTTAAAACCTAAACCATTAAACCCTTTTACCCTCTACCCTCTACCCTCTACCCTTAGCCATGCCTCCCTCTATCTCTCTCCCACTCCCTCCATCTCACCTCAATCCCTCAACCCTTATACCCTCTTAATCCCTCAACCCTTAGCCCTTAACCCTTAAACCCTAATCCATAGAGACAGAGATAGAGAGTGAGACAGAGGGAGGGAGAGGGGGTGGGAGGGAGAATCCTAAGAGAGAGGGAGAGGGAGAGATGGTGGGAGGGAGACACCTGAGAGAGGAGAGGGAGAAAAATTGGGAGAGAGGGGGTGGGAAGGAGATACCTAAGAGAGTAGGAGAGAGAGGGAGTGAGAGATAGAGGGATGGGAGAGATACAAGGAGTGAGAGAGAGAATTGAGAGATAGAGATGGGGTGGGAGGGAGAGGGAGTACTCAACGGAGAGGGATTACTCAAGATAAATAGATTTGAGAGAGATGGAGGGGTGGGGGGGGAGATACATGAGATAGAGTAGGAGGGAGATCTGAGAGAGGGAGAGAGAGAGGGATAAAGATAGAGGGAGTGAGAGAGAGAGAGGGTGTGGGAGAGAGATAGAGAGAGTGAGTGAGAGAGACAAAGAGAGGCTTGAAAGAGGGACATGGGATAGAAGGGAGAGACTTGAGAGACAAAGAGGGAGGGAGAATGGGTGGGAGGGAGAGACTTGAGAGAGAGAGAGGGAGAGATATTGGGAGAGAGAGAGAGGGAGAGGTGGTGGGAGGGAGATACTTGAGAGGTATGGAGAGGTAGACAAATACAAATAGAGGGAGTGCGATAGGGAGGGAGTGGAAGGGTTTAGGATTTAAGGGTTGAGGGTTTAGGGTATAGAGTTGAGTGTTTAAGGTTTTAAGGGTTGAGGCTATAGGGTTGAGGGATTAGGGAACATAAGGTGGGATGTATGAGATGAGAGATGGAAGGAGAAGTGAGATGGAGATAAGGAGAGGAGAGGAGGGAGGGACAAAGATAGATGAGGGTTGAGGATCCAATGTATAGGTTAGATGGTTGAGAATTTAAGGTATAGGGTATAGGGTATAGGTGCAGCAGTAAGGGTTTCCTTGACTGGTGTGTTACATCATGTATGTGATTGTTCCTACTTTATAGAGTTGGTTAGTACTCCTCCTTTCCTCTATCATACACTTACTTATATTGTCCATGATCCCCATGTTGCTTATATTTTTCATACTACTAATGATAGTGATGTACATGAGTCTAGGAATGTTTAATTTATACACATATTTCCTTCTTATACTTTATCACATTTTGATGATACTTCATGTCCTTGGCATCTCATGATGGATCTGTTATAAATTAAGATCTTAAAATACTAATCATTATAATCAAGATATAAAATAAACAAAATGAGAATCATACAATCATAGATTTTACACATTACACAAGATATACATGGAGAAGACTTTTAGGTAAAAACCCCATAAAGCATCATTTTATTAAAACACTTGTAATAATGGTCTATTATAACATAGACCGAAGTTGGGGAATACTTCTCCATACATCCACATGGGCAAATAATATTGCATGTGCATAGTGATATAATTCACTATCAATCTCTAAATTCTTCATCTCTCAAATGAAAGGGAGCCTCCTTAAATATAGAAGAAAGGATGGCATAATACCTGTAGTGTAGTAAAATGTATACCCTTGCATTTTCACACTTGTTTGGGCCTGCCTTACTTTGTTTATCCTCATTTATGGCTTAATTGGTCCTATTTTGTGTCAACAATCCCTATGAATGGCATCTTTTTCTAGCTAATCCTGACATTCTCCAATGCATAAATGATATTCTTAATGATTTTGATCTATGTGTCTCTGATTTTTGGTTGGGACTAAAACACCACTTAGGGTGTTTTTGTCCCTCTGAGGTCTTGGGACCCCAATTTTGAGGCATTTTAATTGGGACCCTTTTTCATGTCTATACCCCAAGTTTCATCACTCGGGACTAAGATGCCACCTAGGGTGTCTTAGTCATCCTTGAGTTATTTTTGGGATTTAAATTCAAATTTCAGCGGGATTTAGCCTCCTTTATTTAATGAACTGATATGTCAACTTCGTGTGATATAATTCTAAGGGAGAGAGAGGGAGAATGGGAGATAGAGAGGGAGAGTTTCTAAGAGAGTGGGAGGGAGAGAGGGGGAGAGTGGGAGATAGAGAGGGAGGGAGAGAGGGGGAGTGGGAGAGGGGAGGCGAAGAGTGGTGGGAGGAAGTAGAGAGGGAGGGAGAGATGGTTGGGAGGTGGGAGGGAGAAGCAGAGGAGGTGGGAGATGAAGAGGGAGGGAGATGGTGAGAATGGGAAAGATGAGTGGGAGATGGTGGGGAAGTGGGAGAGAGTGGGAGAGTGGGATATAGAGAGGGATTGAGAGAGGGGGAAAGTGGGAGAAAGGGAGAGTGGGAGAAGGGGAGAAGCAAAGATTGGAAGATAGAGAGGGAGGGAGAGATGGTGAGAGTGGGAGAAGGGGAGAAGCAGAGAGTAGGAGATAGAGAGGGAGGGAGAGATGGTGAGATTGGAAGAGATGGGGGTATTGGGAGAATGGTGGGGAGAGTGGGAGAAAGTGGGAGGGAGAGGTAGGAGATAGAGAGGGGGAGAGTGGGAGAGGGGAGTGGGAGAAGGGGAGAAGGGGAGAGTGGGAGACCGAGAGAGTGGGAGAGAGTGGGAGATAGGGAGGGAGGGAGAGAGAGATGGTGAGAGTGGGAGGAAGATAGAGTGGGAGAGAGTGGGGGACAATGGGAGTGGGGGACAGTGGGAGAAAGAGATAGTGGGAGGGAGAGAGGGGGAGAATGAGAGATGGAGAGGGAGGGAGAGAGGGGGAGAGTGGGAGATAGAGAGAGAGGGAGAGGGGGGGAGAGTGGGAGAAAACCTAAACCCTAAACCCTCAACCCTCAACCCTCAACCCTCAACCTCAACCCCTCACCCCTAAGAAGCCCTCAGCCTCAAACCCTAATCCCTCAACCCTTAAACCCTAATACCTCAACCCTGCTGCCCTCCCTCAACCCTCAATCCTCAGCCCTTAAAACCTAATCCCTCAACCCCTATACCGTCTTAATCCCTCAACCCTCAACCCTCAACCCTTAAACCCTAATCCCTTAACCCCTATACTCTCTTAATACCTCAACCCTCAATCCTCAACCCTGAAACCCTAATCCCTCAACTCCTATAACCTCTACCCTATAACCTATTAATCCCTGATCCCTAAACCCTAAACCCTTAAACCCTAACCCATAAACCCTCTACCCTCTACCGCCAATCCTCTACCCTAATCTCCCAACCCTAAATCCTTTAACCCTAACCCATAAACCCTCTACCCTCTACCACCAATCCTCTACCCTCTACCCTCTACCATAATCCCCCAACCCTTAAACCCACTTAGTAAACTCTCTACCCTAATCCCTCAACCCTCTTGACCCTTAAACCCTTAAACACTTAACCCTAAACCCTCGAACCTCAACCCTAACCCCTTAAACCCTAAACTGTTAAACCCTTTACCCTCTACCCTCTACCCTCTAACCTCTACCCTCAGCCCAATACTCTCTACCCTAAACCCTAATCCCTCAACCCTTAATCTCTCAACCCCTATAACCTCTACCCTATATATTTGAACCTCAACCCTAATCCCTCGACCCTATACCTTGAACCCTCAATCTTCAACCCTCAACCCTTAAACCCTCTACCCTTTACCCTATACATTAAACACTCAACCCTCAATTCTCAACCCTCTACCCTCTACCCTCAATCCTTAAACCCTACACCCTCTACCCCTTATATTGGACCCCGAACCTAATCCTTCAACCATATACCCTCAGAACTATACCCTAAACCCTCTACACTCAACCAAGTAAACCCTTAACTCTAAACCCTTAACCCCAAACCCTTCAACCCTAAATGCTTAAACCTTAAACCTTCTACCCTATACCCTATACCCTCAGCCAAATACCCTCTACCATCATACCTATTCCCTCAACCCTTAAACCTTAAACCCTAATACCCTAGAAACCATCAACCCTATAGGTCCTCCACCCTAATCCTTCAACCCTATACCCTCAACCCCTATCACTTTCTCTCTATCTATACATCTCACCTCTCCCTCCTTTTGTCCCTCCCACCCTCTCTAATTTTCTCTATCTACCATCTCCCTCTTTCTATGTACCTCTCGTTCAATCAATCCCTACCACCCTCTCTCACTCCCTCTATCCATCTCTCTGTATGTCCCTCCCAATCCATCCCACTCTCTCCCACTGCCTCTCTCTCCCTCTCTCTCATGTCTCTTCCTCCCACCCCCTCTCTCTCTAAGGTCTCTCCCTCTATTAACCTACCTAGGTAACTCTCTCTTTGTATCTCTCCCCTCTCTTTATCTATCCCTCCAACCCTAGCTAGATAAGTCCCTCTCACTCCACCCCCTCTTTCTCTACCTCTATCAGGTCACTCCCTCTCACACCCTCTCCCTCTCTCAGGTCTCTCACTCACACTCCCTCTCTCTCCCACTCGCTCTCTCTCACTCCTCACTACCTATCTCTCAGGTCTCTCCTCACCCCTCACACTCTCAGGTGTCTCCTCTCACTCTCTCTCCCTTTTGCACCTTACCTACATAACTCTCTCTTTCTCTTTCTCTCTCTCTCTCTCTCTCTCCCTCAATTCTCTCTCTCTCTCTCATCTCCCTCAATTCTCTCTCTCCCACCCCCCCTCTCTCGCTCCCTCCCTCTATCCCTCCCACCCTACCTAGCTAAGTCCCCCTCAATCCAGCCCCTTCTCTCCCACTCCCTCTCTCTTAAACTCTCACTTCGACTCTCTCTAAATTCTCCCTTCGTCTAAAGACATAAATAAATGCATACATACAAGCATAATACATATGTACATATTAACTTACATCCATACAAGCATACATACATACATGTACATAAAAATATATCAGTATACATTAATATATTAGCATTTAACATAAAGTAAGACATAACACGAGCGTGTTATAATGTGCTCACGTTATGTGCTAGTAGACATGTTCCTCGTAGAAGCAAAAACCATGTCAAAAGTGAGATATAATGTGAGCGCATTATATCTTGCTTAGGCAATTACCAAACTTTAAGCTTGGTATTTGCCTTGGAATACCAACCCAAAGGCTTGGAGGGCATTCCCAACAACCAAAGATGTGTTTTTAAAAAACCCACCATATTTCTCATAATCGAGTTCATGCTCACCGTCAGGATTGTACGTGGTTCAATATAAAAAAAATTAAGCACATGGGTAATGTTAGGTTATCTCTTAGCTATCCAACAATGTAATTTTTTTCACTTTCTGAAAATGTTAAGTCTTTCATCCATAATTTATTTTATCTGTATGTCTTTTTTTTGCCAAAAAGCAGTGTTTGGTATTTTTTTCATTATAAATTAACCGTTCATCAATTTTTCAAATAAATTACATTTTTAGAAACTAGACTCCATTCTACAAAATTAAAAAATTAAAAAAAAACCAAATCAATGAGTTTCCAAAATTTGTAGGGGTAGCATGGCCGAAATACTATTTTCAGGATATGTCCACTTTGCAAATTAGTAAAAAATCAAATATTCATTAAAAAATTATCAAAGAAATTGTGCATCAACTACATACTGTTAGCTAACTTCTGACCGTTGCGATTTTAAAAATACTAAAAAAAAGTTCACCGTACAAGGGTCGTACAAGAGTTGCTATGTTATGTTTTTCTGACAAAAACAACACCAATTTGTGTACTTTCCTCATTTATACCCCTTAATCTCAACCATTTTCAAAATAAATTGGTAGTTTATAAATTAGACTCAGAGCACTTGAATCCTTCTTTTTGTTCCATCTCAAAATTTTGAGTCTAAGTATCCCCAATTTCACGTCCAAGGTCAGTATTTCCTGATTTCAGAAAAACGTTGTCCACTTAAGTCCGCTTTTTGGGAAGCATCTTGGTGCACTTACCCCCCTAGGAGGGTGAAACCACAAGACACGATCCCGACTCTTTTTAATGGGTTTTTTTTATTGTTGCTCTTACTGAAAAAAAAAAAAAATTGCTGCAAATCATTTTCGTGTCTATAGCTCCATAAACGATCTTTCTATACTATCTTTTATGTACTCATTATGCTTTGTTCATTAATATCAATTTAAAGCATTCACTATTAACTCATGTCTGACAGTCATTTTCCTATGAGAAACATTTAAATCAAGAAGAACTACTAAATATGAGAGGTATACAATCTTTCACCTTGATTTATGTGGCCTCAAACTCTCTTTCTTTGATTTTCAAATAAAGCATCCAATCCAAGCATTATTTCTTTGTTTCCTTATCTATAATTGGTTGGATTTAGTGGACTAGTGATTCTTCATTTGTCTGCTTGGGCTGCACGCCTTTTATTCTCCTCAAAATATCAAGGAAAGTACATAACTTTTATGAGCACAAAATAAGAACATTCTTGATTTCTTTCTAGGAGGGTTTTGTAGTAGCAGTTGTTGAAATATAATATTGGCTTCAATGTGGGTTTTCAGTAGCGGTTGGGAGGTGCAAGACTACTAAATGCAATCTTAATGTGTTAAAAGCCACTTGTTTATGGATGCAAGTGCTCTTTGTGGCTTGTGCATTAAAAATTGATTGGCGCATTAGATAGGAAACTAAGTGTTTTGTTTTTCTCATAAAAACTCCAAGTCTATAGATATCCTTTTCTAATGTCGTATCATTATTGAGGGATAAGTAGTTTACACAAGCTTCTAGCTTTAGGTGTAGACAAAAGTGTAAAATCCTTGTGTTTGTTCAAATATTGATCGATGTAGTAGATGGTGACCAGAAAATCTATCTCTACTCAAATATAATCTTTGTTGCTATTTAAAAATTGATTATTGAATATAGATAAGAGGGGGCGATATTTACATTTACTATCTTAAGTTTGAAGATTTCAGCATTTAAGAATTCAATGTGCATGGCTAACATCAATGAGAGTAATAATTGCTTTTAAGTTATTAAAGATTTATTCACTTTTTTGACAACTCAATATCTTGTGCAGATTTGTCTTGACAGTCTCAAGTGCTTAAATGTCTTAAATGAAGATTTCTTTATTTATTTTTTACTTGTGCAAGAAAAGAGGCCTCTAAGAAACTTGATTGACCTGATGACAGGAGGTTTTGCTGAAAAAGGCTGAGGTAATTGATGGTTTTTCCAAGTTTGATCTACTTTTGAAAACTAAAAAGCGGAGTTGAAGAGGAGTAACATCAGGTGGAAATGTATCACAATCTTCAAGGGTTTGCATCAAGAAACACTGGTGGTCTCTCTCACAAGAGAATCAAATAGCAATATTTGAATTCAAATTGAACGTGAACTTGAAAAAATAAAAATAAAAGCTTGTTGTAATAGCCTAGGTCATTCATTTCTTCTTTCATTTTTTGTTCTAGACCAACTCACTTTTTGGTGGTTTTAAAACTAACCATTGATTTGATCTTTTCAAGCTAGTTAAAATTGAACCTTAGAAACATAGTAGATTTTGATTTGGCCTAAAACTGAACAATCAACTTCACATTTCATCTTGGTGCTATAAAAACAATCCATTACTACTTTTCAAGTCGAAATCGAACATGTTTTTTATTTGTTTTGTAATATATTTTACAAACTAATATCATTTAAAAGACTTATGCACTTCTCTTACACTTCACAATGATATTGAGAATCAAAAGCCTTTTGGTGATATTAGGTTGTCTAAAATATTGCCTCTGCACTTCAATTTGGGCTTGTTAAAATTGAGCGAATTTTGCTAGTGTGAGTTAAGTATATCGCGTATGTTCTCTCTTTGTTGACGCAAACAAAGTTGATGAAACTAAGTATGTGCTTTTTCGCTATTGTTCACCTTTAGAGGGCCTAATTGGTCAGAAAAAGTAATCACCCCAAGGAATGACCCATCCACGAACACGCTAAAGCCAAACGACCTCACCTGATATATAAGTGTGGGTACTTGAGGAAATTTCAAGTATCACGAGGATTTTCCAGACAAGAAGGGAAATAATGGTCTCTTGCTCTATGGGGGTATGTGCAAGATCATGATGGGCCAAAAAGTAGTGATATGTAACTGATATGATGGCCCATGTGGTTGGCGACTTTTTTTTTACCCAAAATTCATGACACGAAAAGGGTTTTTAAAGGAGATTCTTAGCTTTCCACCAATATAAACTATGCTTTACTTTGAATTTAATAAATAATTATTATTCATCTTCTATTTAAATTATGATAAAAGTTTTGATTGATAGGCTGATTGAAAAACATCTATAGCTTTTAAAGGGTATCACATTTTTTGAATCTAAAACATGTGTCACATTCTATGCTTCACATACTATAGGATTAGAAAAAAAAAAGAATTGAATTTCATGATTTTTTGACTAAGTTAAGGTGGTCAGACGTACGAGTTTTTATATTTTTTAAAAGTTGTAATAAAAAAATCATAACTAATTATTTAATTACAAAAAAATATTCATCACATTGGTACATGAGTCTTCTACTTATATCTAAAATATTATAAAAAAATATTATCATTTTACTGTGGTTAGGGTGGTCAGACAGACACCTACTTCTTATTTTTCACTGAAATTTAAGTACTACTACATTGAAATTTCAAAATTTCACCAAATAGATTTCTTAAAAATAAAAATAAACCTAGTAGTTTAGAAACTACATTCAATTTGCAACATATTCTATTGATACATATTTTTGAAATAATATAGTTAACTTATTCAAATTTTTACGTCAAGTTGCCTAACTCTGATTTTTTTGAATTTTATTGCCACTTAAGGGCCTATTTTTTCCATGATGATCCTGCACATGCCCATGGATGATCCCCCACGAACATAATGCCTAATGTAGAACCTTTTTTTATAGTAATCCAAATCCCTATCTATTTGTTGGTGCAAGAACAGTCATTTTGAAGTCATTCCACATACTTGTGGCTCAAAGTAGAGATGAAAATTTCATCATGGGAGATTCATGAGAAATGAAGCTTGGTTGACCCGAGAAGTGTGTGTCATCGAGGGGAGCTAGTATGGTCAAGATTCTAATCATCCGCTTTGAATAAGCACAACTAGATTTCTCTAAGTGGGAATTCAACAAATATTCTCTTTTTATCCTAGGGTTGTGCATCATTTTGGAATCAAAACACTTTTCTTTGATCTAAAACATTGGAAAACAAACATTCAACAAATCGTTAGAATGTCAAACCCTCTAGGAAGAATAAATACCTTTGAAAAAATCCAAGTGCTAATACTTGTCCTTAGGGATTTCATCCCTAGAAGGCTTCTAAACATTTGGAACCATATCTCAATTTGTTCTCTCCAAAGTCAACATAAGAAACTATGCTCTTGAAACCTTGATTTTCACATAATGGACCTTGTGGGATGAAAATGAATTGGGACATATACATTCTTTTTGAATCTTAAGGAAGAGGTGTAGATATGGTAAAAGCAAGTCATTAATAAAGATTAACTCAAATTGAACCACACACATGTGCCTGGTATCTTCTGGTCATATGGTTTTCCATGCAAATATTGGTCTTTTGGTTTGAGTTACTCATAGGGTAAATAATTTTCTTCACTAACTTGGTCTTTTAAACAAGTTCCTCTTAGGTTCATTTAGGATCAAATCAACACTTCATCCATCCTCAAAAATTTATCATCCCATCCCACAAACAACTTTTAGAGCTATGGAAACATCCTTATCTAGACTTGGGTACATCCTTAAACCAAATCAAAATCACCTTGTTTAGTTGGCAGTGTGAGAATGGATCCTTTCTCATACCTCTAGTTAAATTAGCACCTCTTGAATGAGGTCATCCTAAGATCACATCTAACATATTAGGGTTTACAAATTTTATTTATCCAAATCAAACCAATCGAGACCAAAACCCTAAGTCTAGTATTGATCCAAAACTTCTCAAAAATTTCAAACACCCATATCATTCACACTTTCATCCTTCATCTCATCATTGGTCCTAAATCCTTTAGTGATCATCAAGGTCAAAGACAAGAAAAACATGAAGTATAAATTTGATTCATACATTATGAGTGATATAAGTCAACAAAACTATCAAAACCTTACAATCCCAATTGATTATCAAAACTCACATTTATAAAATCCATATATGGCATCATTATCTCCTACAAACTTCAATGATACAAAAAATGTGAGTATGCCCAATCTAAATTTTGGACCACCTTTCCCTATGGTATATTTAAGTCAAATTCAAAACTTAAAAATCTATCAACCAAACATTATTATCCCACCAAATCCATACATGCCAAATGTGACTATGCCAAATACAAGCTTACCAAACATGAATATATCAAATCCACACTTGGTGAACTTTGGGATAGATATTTTTGCAAATCACACCAATGTTGTTCAAAGTCCAAACAATATGTTAGAAACTCCATGTATTGATCCAAGTCAGGGTAACACCATGCAAAATCAAGGTTACCTAAATCAAAGCAATGTGTTTCCCAACCACAACAATGTTCTCTGCCAACCTATAATGCAAAATCTAAACATCATCCCAAATCATAAAATTGTTCAAAATCAATGTCCATGATTGCATGCAAATACTACATGTATACATCCCAAATCTTCTTGACCAAAAAGGAAAACAACTATATCAAGTGTGTCACTTGATCAAAATTGATATCAAATTTTACAAGATCAAATTTCTATACTTACCAAAATAGTTGATTCATTATGCCAAGAGACATCTCCACCCAAAAATTAATGCACTCTTTCATTGGTTAAAACATGTCATTAAAGCATTGAGTTGTGTCCATAACCGCATCAAGAACAATATCTCGAATGTCAAGAGATCAGATATCAAGATCAAAAAAATCAACAACAAACCCAATCATCACATCTCCAAGATCAATCACACCAAGAATCACCTCGACAAGCACAAATACTGGTCACAAGATCACAAATGTGAATACACTCCTTTTGTAGAGTCAATCAAATCAATGCTAAGAAAGATAGTTAATGCAAAACTCATCACTCTTCCAAAGGTAAGTGCTTTCAACTCTGTCCTAAGCATCCCTTGGAATATAGGTGGATTTTATTGTCAGTATCATAGAGAAAATATTCATAAAACATCAAATTTCATTCAACAAAAAAATCTCATCCAAGACCTTATTGATCAAAAAATAATAAATGTTGAGGACAATGATCTAGATTCAACCACTACTGATAACAATGATAATCTTTCCACCACAACTGTTGAGATTAGTGATCAAGATCAATCCATCAATGAGCACCTTGAATATTTTCCTCTCTCATCCAATGATCAAATATACGAGTGAAGCCACAATAGTGGTTTACAATTTAGGTGAAGAAGGAAAACTCACAAAAAATGACCCCAAGGCATAAAAAGAGATTTTAGGGGTTCGTACGAACCTATTGGTTAGATCAAACCAATAAGGGGTTCGCTTGAACCAGGGTTCGAGTGAACCCCATTCGAGTGAACCCCTTTGAATCTTGGCCGCCAAAAAAAAACAAAAAAAGGCATAGGAAAGGGGTTCGAGCAAACCTCTTTGAAGGGGTTCACTCGAACCAAGGTTCACTCCAACCCTGGTTCGATTAGACCCCTAGAGGTTTTCCCAAACCCCTATGGGTTCATACAAACCCCCCTTATCCCTCATCCCCCATCTGAGACACATTAAAAACCTAAATTTTGGCACTTCAGAGCTCGGGTTGAGGATATATGATAAGCATCAGTTTTTAATAATGTTGTTTCTAAGAAAAAACCAATTTTCGTGGGAGATGGAAAAATAAGTGCAATCTGATTCCAAAATTTTTGGATTTTCTTTTTTTAGAATCTACAGATAAAATGTGATGAGACTCTAGTTTGCATCATCTTCAAATTCATCATGGTTTAGCTGCTATAGGTTCCTGAATGTGAAGATTTAGTTAAAAATAATAATTTGAGTGTCTGGTTTGGCCAAAAATTGTAAACCACTATTGTGGGATCGCCCCAACATATATCAAGAGTCACTTTTCAATCATGATCAAAATCCACCAAAAATACTCGACAATGGTCTAATTCAAAAAATGTTAACATTATTGGATCCTATGGTTGAAAACGTTGACAATCTCTCCACCATAATTGTTGAAAACGATGATCAAAATTTATTCATCAATGAGCACCTAAAAATTTTTTTTACTCCATCCAATGATCAAATCAACATTAATCATGAGTCACTTTTTGATCATCATCAAAATTCACCAATAATATCCAACAATTATCTATTTCAAGGAGTATTCGATTTAATTGATCCTATTGGCATAATCCAAGATTCAATCAATAATGATCATGTTGACAATGTTTGTACATCACCTAATGAGTTAGATGACATCTCAAGAATTTATTCCAAAGCATGATCAACATCTTTCACCAAAGTCTTGCAATGGTCCTTTCCAAGACATATTGACATCCTTCAACCTCATGGTTGTAGATATTGAGGGAATCCTCAACTCAACACTTGAGCCACCCCCCATGCCTAATGAAGACATACAAGAACCCTTTATAAGAAATCCATCCTTTTAAATTAACCCATGTCAAGAACCTTATCCAAAGCATGTTGAAATCAATTCCAACATTTACCAAGATCAAGAATATGTATCTCCAAAATACTACAATGATTTAATGGGCACTTTTTTTATCTATACAAGATGTCGCAAATGATGATCATATCCATATAGCACATACTCCTCCATCTACCCATGAGATGTTTTCTTTGGATGGACATGTAGATGATCTTCATAAAAAACAAGAATCTCATACTCTTGATATCATTACCAAGGAACAAGAGTCTCATACTCTTAACATTTGTACACATGATCAAGATATAGAGAAATATATAGATATATTAGAAGTGGGTCATGAAGAAGGCTTCTATAGAAGTTGTGAATCAAAAACATCCTATGAAGGCATATAAAAAATGAATCATGAGGAAGACTCTTACATGGATAGTGAATCATCAACACCTCTTGAAGAAGCATTAAAATATGATATTTCACAAGATCAAGCCAAAGATATCAATCAGGAAGTCATCCCACATATGGAGAATCCTATCGCTTATAAATTTGGATCACATACCTTTTTTAGGGAAAGTTATCTTATCAATGAAGAATTTGTCACCTTTAAAGATCCACGACAAAGCAAAGAAGGATTAGCACCCTTTTTCCAAGATAAATCATATCCTATTGCAAATAAAATATTTCAACAGATGAATTATCAAGGTAGAGGATTAGGCCTACATGAACAGGGTATCCTAGAATTAGTGCAGATTATTGGCAATCCTATGTATCAAGGTAGAGGATTAGGCCTACATGAACAGGGAATCCAAGAATTGGTGCAGATTATTGGCAATCCTATGTATCAAGGTGTTGGTTATGCAAAAATTAACGGATATAAACATATCAGTGATACCTCTATAAAATTGGGGGCAACTTCATCTCAAGCAAACATCAACATAGAGAGCACGAAGAATACCTATGATGAAACCAATGCCAATGCTACAACTTTCCACATCACAAATCTTCATCCACCCATCACCCCATCCATGGATTGGGACCAACATCAAAAGAAGTCTTTGAATCAAAGCACAAAGAATATTATCAAAGCAAAAGAAGTTGAAAAGCATAATGGAAAAATCAATTACACATGGATACCAAATAATACAAAGAAAGATTATCCCTATCAAACTCCATAAGTCAAAGAAACTATGGGGAAAAATAAAAAAGGGAAAAGTATCCATCAAAGATGTCCACAAAGGCACAAGAAAGCTTCCCAAGTGACATACAAAGTATATCAAGTAGTTGGTCCTAATTCCATGCACACTTTTGTATCCACCCATCATTGTTTGTATTCCCAAGTTTGAAGAGTCAAAGGTTCCAAACTATCAACCAATCCATCTATTATTCCTAAACATACAACACAATCCCTGCCTCCACACATGATATCCATTTTTCACATTGACCATGTATTAGCAACAACTCTTCATCATAAGGATTCAAAAGACATTCTATTGTGATGTGCGCATAGAAACAAAGTTAACCTTGATATCAACAAAGTAGATAAGGAATCTCAAAATTTGCATTCAAGTGAACGTGTCTTGGAAAAACAAATTCTTCAAGAAAGGTATCAATGGCACATCATGACAAAGGAATCTACATCAACATCACCAGGTTATTCAACATGGGCTTAAAATCTTTCAACAAAAAATTTAAAAAAAACAAAAAAATATGAAAATAGTAAAAAATAAAAATCATCCTCGAGTGAAAACCACTATGGTGGCACTTTCGATAGGTATCATGATGAAAACCTGAAAAACAAGAATCATATGTAGAATTGAGCATCTTCATGCCAATTCAGTTGGAAGCATCTCATCTCATCCATAATAAAACAAGCATTTCATCCATCTTATCCATAATAAATCCATTCATCTATGAACCATTTATCCAATCTTAACAATTACATAATTGGTATTTTTAAAATTAATGATTAGATACCCTTTTAAAATAATTTCGCCGAGAGGCGAACTACAATGACATCAAAATCATAGTAAATTTTTTTGCCTTTTTGAAAAAAATGACAGGCAGCTACCAGTATTAAATGTGAAGAGGTACGAAATTAATTGTTTGCCTATATTAATTAGTAACGCCTCTTTCTCACAATGAAGTTAAAAATTATTCACTCCACCTGCTCATCTTAGTCGTTACATGCACGCATACCCGAATTACCTTCTCTAATCTGCCACCTCTTCACCTACTCATCTTAGCCGTTACATACACTACGATATATTTAGGATTGCAATTGCTCCTCTGCTCAAATCAATTCATGCGGTGAAGGGTGATAAGGACAGGCAGGAGGAGGTCAAGGTTTCCAAGCCTGGGAGAAACGAGCTGCTCGAGCTCTTTGATGAGAGCCTCAATTGCATTTTCTTCATGGTTTGACACTTTTTAACGTTCATCTTTTAGTTTGGTTTTGCTCTTGTTTATGGTTTTGGTTGTGTCATGGCAAGTATTTGATGGAATAAATATATCTTCCTGTGAAGTCTCCATATTTAAATTTCATATTTTTTAAAAATACCATATTTAATCTTCCTATGTAAACTGGAATGCCTCATTTGATGTTTGCATTTCCTGAGATGAACATTTCAGCTGTAGGGTCGATGAAATGAATTGGGGCATCCACAAGAGTTGACATGTTAAAATCCCAGAATGTAATTTATAGCTACAAGTTTCTTACTGTTTTCATTTTGTTTTGATATGAACAGGTTTTTATGTATCAATTACTTGAGAAATAGTGTTGTTAAGGTTTAGGATTTCCATGGAAGATTTTATTTAAACTGCAGTCCTTCGACTCTTTTTTAAGGCTCTTGGTGGAGTTTGCAGTGATGCACATAAATTACTTCACATAAGAGGCAAGTGACTGAATCTATTTTAACTGAATGCATTTTTTTACATGAATATGGTTCTAAAATAAATGAGATCTATCATGTTCTCCTACTGTGAGAACGTTTTTTTTTCTCCTCTTTTCACGAGTTCATTATGGTTTTGTTTTACATGCATAACATTTTTTTTAACGTTTTTATTGGCTTTACTCTCAAATTAATTTATGGGTTTTTAAGGGTTTGAATGAATTTATAATTTTGTCGAGAGGCGAACTACAGTGACATCAAAATCATAGTAAACTTTTTCGTCTTTTTGAAAAAAATGACAAGCAGCTGCCAATATTAAATGTGAAGAGGTACGAAATTAAATGTTTGCCTATATTAATTAGTAACGCCTCTTTCTCACAATGAAGTTAAAAATTATTCACTCCACCTACTCATCTTAGTCGTTACATGCACGCATACCCGAATTACCTTCTCTAATCTGCCACCTCTTCACCTACTCATCTTAGCCGTTACATACACCACGATATATTTAGGATTGCAATTGCTCCTCTACTCAAATCAATTCATGCGGTGAAGGGTGATAAGGACAAGCAGGAGGAGGTCAAGGTTTCCAAGCCCGAGAGAAACGAGTTGCTCGAGCTCTTTGATGAGAGCCTCAATTGCATTTTCTTCATGGTTTGACACTTTTTAAGGTTCATCTTTTAGTTTTGTTTTGCTCTTGTTTGTGGATTTGGTTGTGTCATGGCAAGTATTTGATGGAATAAATCTATCTTCCTATGAAGTCTCCATATTTAAATTTCATATTTTTTAAAAATACCATATTTAATCTTCCTATGTAAACTGGAATGCCTCATTTGATGTTTACATTTCCTGAGATGAACATTTCAGCTGCAGGGTTGATGAAATGAATTGGGGCGGCCACAAGAGTTGACATGTTAAAATCCCAGAATGTAATTTATAGCTACACGTTTCTTACTGTTTTCATTTTGTTTGAAAACTATCCAAAAGCATTTTTTGTTTTGATATGATCAGGTTTTTATGTCTCAATTACTTGAGAAATAGTGTTGTTAAGGTTTAGGATTTCCATGGAAGATTTTATTTAAACTGTAGTCCTTCGATTCTTTTTTAAGGCTCTTGGTGGAGTTTGCAGTGATGCACATAAATTACTTCACATAAGAGGCGAGTGACTGAATCTATTTCAACTGAATGCATTTTTTTACATGAATATGGTTCTGAAATAAATGAGATCTATCATGTTCTCCTACTGTGAGAACATTTTTTTTTCTCCTCTTTTCACGAGTTCATTATGGTTTTGCTTTACATGCATAACAT
>CM021103.1:32723019-32775159 GCA_007115665.2 Sequoiadendron giganteum | reverse complement strand
CCCACTCTCCCCCACTCTCTCCCACTCTATCTTTCTCCCACTCTCACCATCTCTCCCTCCCTCTCTATCTCCCACTCTCTCGGTCTCCCACCCTTTGCTTCTCCCCTTCTCCCACTCTCTCCCACTCTCCCCCTCTCTCCCTCCCTCTCTATCTCCCTCTCTTTCTCCCTCTCTCCCACTCTCCCCCTCTCTCCCTCTCTATATACTAAGAAAACCAAATTTCACATAACGCGCTGTTGTTATAACACGAGCACATTTTTACACCACTAAAATGGTAAAAAACTCTATATACCTATGATGTGAAGGCCCATAGTTTGCATATTCCCCTGGTTCTATGCGTGCTCCGACAAAAAATAGCTTTTTGATGATGTTGTGAAGTGTGCAAGCATCTTTTTCACATTCCATCACCTTTTCCATGATCTTTCTACCACCTTTGCATGAAATAGCAAAATTTCCACGTTGAAAGACATATTATATCAATTGAAGTTTGAAATCCATTGAAAACTGATATACAATTGAAGTGTGGAAGGGAACAAGCTTTTGAACAAGTCAAATTGTTGTGGAGTTTGAAGAAAGAAGATGCTAAGGCTAGATAATTGGGTTGAACTCCTCCATTTGAAAGTTTGGTTTTAAAGGTATGTGAAGTCTTTACACATTTTCTTTCATTCTATTATGGCTTTATTTTATTTTTGTTTGTCATTGTAACCTTAGGTTGTCAATGCACATTTTAAATTACTAAATTATATACACAATCATATACACTTGCCAATTATAGAAATTCAGAACCATTCACCAAAATTCATCCTGTAAGACAGCTCCAAGCCTCTCCCATTCCTCTAAATGTTCCAAACACCTTCCAATACCTCTGCACAAAATATTCGATTCGTATACTCAAATTACCATTAAGAGTTCCTAATTCCATAAGGACCTTCAAAACACCTTGAAAATATTGAAAATAACTGATTACAATCAAGTAGGTTCCTCAAAAAATAAACCAATGATTATGTCATTCACAAGTTCTCTTAAATCTTCCATAATGGCACCATTGTTTACAAACACAAACTATAATTCTTAAGGCACAACCAAACCATTATTTGCTTAATAAATCTTTATTTGAGTTAGTACAACAAAAATTAAACCTTTTAGAAGTCTTCCCTTACACACAAAATTTTTTCCTTTGTTCACTGTCCACATTACTAGTAGCCAAGCATCTACAAACTGTCACATGTATCTCCCAAACCATGCACACACTTCAAACTGTGATACTCATTTTTGATGCAGAGTTAGAGGACCCAAAATCATTGAAGATGTCAACTTGCCTTAAAGATCCATCTTAGAAGATTAAAAAGGCATAATGGACCAATCCCAACACTCCTCCAAGTTGGACAACAAACAAAAACATTATTTCCCAAATTTCACCCTTAGAATCTAGTTACTGAGCAAAACCAATTCTGGGCCCTTAACTCCAAATTTTTTGAAAACACCAGGAAAATAAAAGAATGATTGTAGCACCAATTTCAAAGTTTGAAGACATACCTTAACCCATCACATGACTCCTTTGGGATAACATTAAGAAAACTAACCTTTTTCACTATTTTAGGCCTCCAAGTAGGCCAATTTTACAAAGGAACTACCCTTAGATATTCACACTAGAATTTAAAACCCAAAAAAAGTCTTTAATTAGGTCTCAAAATAAGATAATTTCTAGGTCTTAGGACCTTACCCGCTTAACTAGGCTTCCAATACAAAAATCCCCATTTTAATGCAAAGAGGGAGGGTTTATAGAAACTTCTATACTCGAGCCTTCCTAGAACATTCCAAAGCATCAAACATCTTCAAAATACCTTGCACAAGGTCAAAATTTCATTACATAGACCACTCTTTCAACACTTTTTTAGGAACTAATATTCGTCTCATTACCATGGTATAGATAAAATTATCCGCCATGCCGAAGAAAAAGACAAAGAGGAAACTAACAGACGAAGAGAACAAAAACTTGAAAGAAAAGGAGAGAGTTCAGGTGGTGGCATATCATGAAAGGAATAAATTGGAAACGATTGATGAAAACAACCCGATTGTAGAGGAACCTCAACCGTCAAAAAGAGAACGGGAACTGGCAGCACAACAAGCATGAATGCGAAAGCATTGTCGTAAGATAGATTCAGATACCATAATTGGAGACACACCCTCTACGACAAGTGAATATGAAGGGACACCATTAAGCACAAGCGAATATGGAGGGACACCATCTAGCACAAGAGAATATGGACAGACACCATCTAGCACAAGTGAATATAGACGGACACCATCTACTGCAAGTGAATATGGAGGGACACCATTTACCGCAAGTGAATATTGTTGGAGACCATCCAACACATCTCAAGTTGAGAGTACATCATCACTCAAAATTGACGAAGAAGGTATGTCATCATTCCCATGTGAACCTCAAGGTATGTCTTCTTCTCCACCCTCAATCAGAGGTATGCAATCTATCCCACCTCAATTAAATATTGATGAAATTCCTAATGTTGAGATGTATGTACCTAGGAGAACACCACCAAGAATTTTGCGTAGAAAGCCAAAGTATTTGATAAATATTGATGATGAGATTTTGAAGCACATGGAAGGTAAGATTTCAACATGCACTTGTAGAAGATATGCTGATAAGACTTGGGAACAATTCTTTGAAAGGCTAAATGAGACTGCAAGATGTCAACTATTTGTTGAAATGATGCGGTGTGTAAAGTATAGGAACGTCATGAAGACTCTTGGGTTGAGAACATCAAATGCATCGAGTGAAGACACTATTGTGAAGAATCTAATGGATGCTTATGAGAGTGTGGGTAAGACCTCATGCTCAAAGGATAGTAATGTCACCTGACATGTCATTACATCAACTTTGGTAAGTTGTCAAACAAAGAGAGTTCGCCTAATTAAAAATACTAGTGAAAAAATGGGAATTAGTAGAAAATTCTTATCAAGAGCCATTCAAAGGCAGCAAAGAATTAAGGGAAATGATAGAAATGAGTTATGGGCATTCTCGAGAAGACTATCACGAAAATATAAAGAAGTTGTCGAAGCCTTGAGAACACTAATTGAAGAGTATTGGAATAATAACACAAGGCCATCTCCGAATCAAAGGGATGTGGTAAGAAGGAGAATCGGTTGTCAGAATTGTGAGCCACATCCAAAGAATTTTTTGGAAATGACTCAAACCCAATTTTTTTGGAAATTTGAAAATGATTATCCTCAAATTAGTATTTCTCAAAGATTTTTTGAACTGCTTAAACCTTTTTATGTCAAGATAAATCACACACATAGTAATTGTTGTTGTAGACTACATATTGAATTTTCTAACCATGACGATGTTTATCATTATACATCTTTAGATTTGCATACTAATGATGTTTTGTAGGATTGTGGCATAGAAGCCCCACAAAAATATTCAAGAGAGTTCTTATCAAAAAATTTATGTGAAATAGAGGATGGCCAGATATTCTATAGGACAACATGCTTGGATGGTTCATGCGAGCATTGTGGTGGCTTCTAGCGTATGCCAGTATGTCAACATATGGAAAGCACAGATGAGGTGACACAAAAACTAGTAGAGTTCGGGAAGTATAAAACAGTGGCATATGCTACAAAATATGGATCTCAAGAAAAAAGGTGTGATTTGGTTATTGAGAAGATTCCAGTGCATAAATTTATGACCACATTTTGTGACAGTATACTGTTTGAGTATGCAATGCATACCCATAGAGCCCAATGGTTGGACACGTAGTTCAAGCTATGCAAGGACACCTTTCCAGTTAGAAGCATAGTATCCATGGTTGACTTTGCAAGGAACTACACTCTACAAACACAAAATGAGGTGCAGTCACAGTATTACAACTCCACACAAGTTTCGATATTTGTGCACATAGAATTCATTCATGCATCTGATAGTACAGATGAGCAAAGGAAGGTATTGAGGGAGTACCACTTTTACATTAGTGATGATCGCACACATTCTCCAGAGTTTGTGAAAGGTTGCTTCCAGATGTTCTGCAGTGGTTTGGTTCAAAGGGGCATAGAATACAATCAACATATAATATGGTTTGATAAATATGCAACATAGTTCAAGAACTCGTGCATGTTCTACTAGTTGTGCAGGATGCATGTCATTATAGGTGTTCAACATATGTGGAACTTTTGTAAGGCTGGACATGGAAAGGGGGAGCATGATGGCGTAGGATCTTGCATGAAAAAAGCATTAGCACGAGAAGAGTAAAAGTATAAAGACAGATGCAAAATAAATCATCGAGTGGTGTAATGGTTTGATGGGTCTAGGTAATGAAGGTACATCTTTAGTTCATAGATTTTTTTGGTTGATGGATGATACTAACATTGCACCATATGAAGACTATTGTACACTAATAGGATCGAGTGAGGTACACTCTTTCCTTAGCTCAAATATAGGTTCATGGAGTATCGATACACGAAATATGGCATGCTTTTGTTCTTCATGTACAATGCAAGACTCGAATGATTGTGAGTCAGGGGATTGGGTTGACAAATGGTTCATAAGTCATCTTAGCCCACTTCACACGTATCGCCCTCCGACGGCATTGGAACTGACACAGATAAAATCATCGGTCAACTTTGACCACATATCAGATCTAGTTCAACGAGGTGATATATCTACTTTCTTAGTTGTTGAAAATCCATATCGTTAGATCTTACTTTGTACTGTATTCGTAATGTTGACAAATTTCAAGAGATTTTTTGCACATATCAATGTAGGGCATGTTTATGCAGCTGTTGCAAATGAAGACAATGAAGAGGGAACAAACTATTACTTGTGTCATTGTGTTGAGACCAAAAATAAATTGGAGGCCCTAGTTATAGATGGAGAAAACATCAAATACCCTATAGGCTCACTTATGGTTACTCGAACATGGCTTAGAAGGTACCCACATTCGAGTGTTAAACATTGGCTATTTCAAGACTTTGAAATGCATCATAAGGTTCTTCATTACTTGAACCTTGTCATGGCATCCAATGTTTGTTTGACCAAATATGGGGGTAGACCTCTGAGCAAGACGTTATTGAAGGTCCGTGAGTCTGACCATGAGGCAATACTTGACACAATAAAGAGTAGAGTAGACCCAGATGGTTCGTTGGATTAATTTGTAAGTATATGCACATTGGTTCTTATTAATTTATACTTGTATGCATATTAATTTGTTTGATGCCAATGCTATCATCTTATTTTACAAGGATTGGTGTCATCTTGCAAAAAATGCAGATATATGAGCCATCCAAGAGAATGTCAACCAGAAAAGCAATGCAACATCCTTATTTTGATCCTTACATGCAACATCTATAAGTTCCTTCCATCTATTTTTATTTCATTTCTATTTTGGATGATCTTTCTTTTTCTCTTTTAGTTTGCGTATATGTAAGTAAACTACTAAGGGTTGATTGATCTTTCATTACAAAAAATGCTGATTTAAGAGCCATCAAAGAGAATCTCAGCCAAAAAAGCAATGCAACATACTTATTTTGATGATTTTGACAAATCTCAATTTTGATTTCAAGCCATTATAAGAGAGCACGTGAAGCTTAGTGAAGGAATATGAAGTTACTCATTTGAAGTTAACCTCATAATGAGCACCTATGATGTAGACATTTAAAGAGAATTTTGAATGTATGATTGACATTGTAAAAGATTTGAGAGAACGAAGTACTAGAGGCATTGCAATAAGATTTAATTAAATAATGAGATATACTCAAATATTGTAAGGTTGTAGTTCATGTTTGGTGTCGTAGCACCTTGTTCTGTAAATGCCTTGAGTAGGAAAATTTGCAAACTTTGAATTTTGAAATGTAAACAATGTGAAAAAGGTCATGTGAACAATTTGTACACATTTTTTTGCAACTTGTGTGACCAAGCAGACTATTCCAACATGTCTAAATAGGTATTTTTATGCTAGGCATGGTCCTCTTTCACACTGAAACACGTAGAATCGCTCTGAGCTATGTTCCATCGGATCAATCCCTTAAGGGTCCAAAGTGCAAAATGGTTGAAAACTTCAACATGCAATTAATCGGATACCATGATACTTAGAAAATTCTCATCTGATCCTACAGAAGGGCATTGGGGCCCTCTAGCAAAAACTCTCTCAGTTTTGGCTATCTTGGAGTGGTTTTCTCGTGGTGGCGGATTTTCACTTGATGGAAAAAGTGTCAAATTCAAGCAATGCAAAGTTGCAAAGTGGTGCAACTTTCGCTCTGCAACTCGTGTGACCAAACTAACTGCTCCAACGCATCTAAATAGGTATTTTTAAGCTAGGCATGGTCTTTTTTTGCACTGAAACACCTGGAATCACTCTGAACTACGTTCAACTGGAACGATCCCTTAAGGGTCCAAAGTGCAAAATGGCTGCAAACTTCAGCATGCTATTACTCCAATACCATGACACTTAGGAACTTATTGTCTGATCCTTCAGAAAGGATTTGGGCCCCTATAGAAAAACCTCTCTCATTTTTCGCTATCTTCGAGTGGTTTTCTCGTGGCGACAGATTTTCACTTGATGGAAAAAGTGTCAAATTCAAGTAGTGCAAAGTTGCAAAGTGGTGCAACTTTCACTTTGCAACTCATGTGACCAAACTAACTGCTCCAACGTGTCCGAATAGGTATTTTTATGCTAGGCATGGTATTTTTTTGCATTGAAGCACATGGAATCGCTCTGAGCTACATTCAGCCGAATCGATCCTTGAAGGGTCCAAAGTACAAAATGGCTGCAAACTTTAGGATGCTATTACTCAGATGCCATGATGCTTAGAAAATTCTCATCTAATCCTATAGGATTGTGTTGAGCCTTTCTACAAAAACCTCTCTTGTTTTTGGCTATCTCGGAGTGGTTTTCCAGTGGTGGCGGATTTTCACTTGATGGAAAAAGCATCAAATGCAAGCAATGCAAAGTTGCAAAGTGGTGCAACTTTTGTTCTGCAACTTATGTGACCAAGCGGACTGTTCCAACACATCCAAATAGTTATTTTTATGCTAGGAATGGTCTTTTTTTGCACTGAAACATGTGGAATTGCTCTGACCTACTTTCTACCAGATCGATCCCTTAAGGGTCCAAAGTGCAAAATGGCTGCAAACTTCAATATGCTATTACTCGGATACTGTGGCACCTGGAAACTTCTTGTCTAATCCTACATAAAGGAATTGGGCCCCTCTACAAAAACCTCTCTCGGTTTTGGCTATCTTGGAGTGGTTTTCTCATGGCGATAGATTTTCACTTGATGGAAAAAGCATCAAATGCAAGCAGTGCAAAGTTGCAAAGTGGTGCAACTTCCATTCTGCAACTTGTGTGATCAAGCAGACTATTCCAACACATCTGAATATGTATTTTTATGCTAGGCATGGTCCTCTTTCACACCAAAACATGTGGAATCGCTCTGAGCTATGTTCCACCGGATTGATCCCTTAAGGGTGCATAGTGCAAAATAGTTGCAAACTTCAGCATGATATTACTTGGATACCCTAACACTTAGAAAATTCTCATCTGATCCTACAAAAAGGCATTGGACCCCTATAGAAAAACCTCTCTTAGTTTTGGCTATCTTGGAGTGGTTTTCTCGTGGCAGAGGATTTTGACTTGATGGAAAAATTATGAAATTCAAGTTGTGCAAAGTTGGAAAGTGGTGCAAATTTTGCTCTGCAACTCATGTGACCAATCAAACTATTCCAACATGTCCGAATAGGTATTTTTACGCTAGGAATGGTCCTCTTTTTCACCGAAACATTTGGAATCGCTATGAGCTATGTTCCAGCAGATCGATCCCTTAAGGGTCCAAAGCGCAAAATGGTTGCAAACTTCAACATGCTAGTACTCGGATATCATGACACTTAGAAACTTCTCATCTAATCCTATAGAAAGGAATTAGGCCCCTGTACAAAAAAACTCTCTTGGTTTTGGCTATCTTGGAGTGGTTTTCTCGTGGCAGCGGATTTTCACTTGATAGAAAAAGTGTCAAATTCAAGCAAAGTGATGCAACTTTTGCTTTGCAACTCATGTGACCAAACTAATTGCTCCAAAACATTCAAATAGGTAATTTTACACTAGGCATAGTCCTTTTTCGCACCGAAACATGTAGAATCGCTCTAAGCTATGTTCAACTGGTCAATCCCTTAAGGGTCCAAAGTGCAAAATGGCTGCAAACTTTAGCATGCTAGTACTCGAATACCGTGACACTTAGAAAATTTTCATCTAATCCTACACAAAGGCATTAGGCTCCTCTAGAAAAACCTCTCTTGATTTTTTCTATCTTGGAGCGGTTATCTCGTGGTGGTGGATTTTCACTTGATGGAAAAAGTGTCAAATTCAAGCAGTGCAAAGTTGCAAAGTGGTGCAACTTTCACTCTGCAACTCGTGTGCCCAAACTAACTGCTCCAACACATCCTAATAGGTATTTTTATGCTAGAAATTGTAATTTTTCACACTGAAACATGTGGAATCGCTCCGAGCTATGTTCAACCATAATGATCCCTGAAGGGTCCAAAGTGCAAAATGGCTGCAAACTTCAACATGCTAGTACTCGGATACCATGACACTTAGAAAATTTTTTTTTGATCCTCCAAAAATGCATTGGGCACCTCTAGAAAAACCTCTCTCAATTTTGGCTATCTTGGAGTGGCTTTCTCGTGGCGGCAGATTTTCACTTGATGGAAAAAGTGTCAAATTCAAGCAGTGCAAAGTTGCAAAGTGGTGCAACTTTCATTTTGCAACTCGTGTGACCAAACTAACTACTCCAACGCATCCAAATAGGTATTTTTATGCTAGGCATGGTCTTTTTTCGCACTGAAACACGTGTAATTGCTCTAAGCTACGTTCAACCGAAACGATCCCTTAAGGGTCCAAAGTGCAAAATGTCTGCAAACTTCAACATGATATTACTCATATGTTGTATTGCTTAGAAACTTCTCATCTAATCCTATAGGATCATGTTGAGCCTAACTACAAAAACCTTTCTGGGTTTTGGCTATCTCGATGTGGTTTTCCAGTGGTGGCAGATTTTCACTTGATGGAAAAAGCATCAAACACAAGCAGTGCAAAGTTGCAAAGTGGTACAACTTTCATTCTGCAACTTGTGTGACCAAGTGGACTATTCCAACACATCGAAATAGGTATGTTTACGCTAGGCATGGTCCTCTTTTGCACTGAAACATGTGGAATCGCTCCGAGGTATATTCCACTAGATCGATCCCTGAGGTTGGAGGAGTCTTAAGTTGCAAATTTGTAAGTTGCTTGAAGCAAAAAAATTGAAATGATATTGAACGGCCCACTTAGCACTCATTGCATCTAAGTGATGCTCATAGAGGCGAGGCACTAGGCCTTCCCGGGAGGTCACCCATTCCAGTATACTCCAGCTCAAGCACTTAACCACAAAGTTTTTTCCCCAAGGTTAAGCCCACTTAGCTTGCAACCCCATTTGCAAAACCTTCATCAACTGTTGTGCCTTATGAAACATTCATTATAGAGTCCCTTTAGCTCATCAATTGATAAGTAGGAGGTATTTTCTACAATGTGTTAAATTGTGATATTGCTATCATGATTCCATTGAGCAGTCATTTGTAGTATTAGATATTTCTCTAGCTTCTACACTATTGCACATGATTGCATATAGTTTCAAAGATCTAGATAACATCAATAGTTCACATTACTCAAGAAGGATGAACATCTTAAAGACATTTGTGGAAATCAGGACAAGTAACCTTCTTGTGGACTTAGGGTTGCAATATTTGATTTACAACATGTTCCACCATTTCTTCAGTAGGATCAAGAACACACATAATGAAGGTGTGTTTGTAGCCATGAAAGATTACGGTTCAAACTATCCAAGAGAGTGATGTTTTATCTCGACCAACCATATCTATACCAATGTTTGTTTGGAAACAAGGATGGGTTCTCTCCTCATCGGCATATACATTATTCCTCAATGTGTTCACACCAGTGTTACAAGACTAGGACTCAACTCGGACTTGACAAGCCCTTTTTTGACTTGGACTCGAGCTTGGAGCCTAGACTTGACAAATAGAAAAACCTAATAAATTCAAATATTTGTAAGGATTTAAAACTTGTTTCATGCACCCTTTAATAAATAAACCTTAAAGACACAATAGCATCATCAAATAGAAATTACTATGATCCCATACACAAACATACATCAATCACATAAGTATAAGCACAAATTTTAGGTGAAGGAAATAACACATTTAGATATATAAATATTGTGATGTTGCTATCAGGATTCAATCGTGTAGTTTTACAAGTCAAACTCATTGATCCATGATTCGTCAGTAGTGGTTCACAAGAACCCATCTCTCATGATAATGAATGGTTCATAAGGAGGAAGATAATTTTTCATACATTTCTTCTATCACAAATGAGATAAGTGCTTGGTTTCATGAAGGTCATGAGAAAACCATTAATGGGGATTGGATAATGAAGAACTAATGGAGAATGATAATGGCTTTAGACCTGTTATAAAGGAAAAAAAAAATTGTTTCAATGATGCAAGAGGTTTTTGGTTTCACTACCAAAATGAGCCTATGAAGAATGCATGTGAAACTCCTTTTGACCTTGAGGGTGTACCTAATCCATCTCAAGGATCATGCATTGAGGATGACATAGATCAATATAGGGCTAACTAATTAATAATTATAACGTGAATTTGTCAAACATGTACATGTCAATAAGGGAAGTACAAGTACTCAAAAACACGTAAGCCTAAAAAATTATACACATGAATACATAGTATACAAAAATTAAAACAAAGTATATGTACGAATACAAGGTATATGCATGAAAAAATATAAGCCACAAAGTATACACTCGAATGCACGTAAGTTGTAAATTATACACTTGAATACATGTAAATCATATCTATTGAACCATCAATTTAGAATGCAAATATGGACAGGCATCGATAAAAGATATTTGTATTAACCAAAAAGCCATGTAGGCATACATCAATATATGTCGATATAAGTATGAAATATATGCACAAGATAGCCATATAGGCTTATGAGAATGCCATCTAGGCATACAATGTCAAATATGTCCAATAAAAAATATGTACAAAACTGCCATGCAGGCATACAACAAAGGACTTTAGAATCAAAAGTCATTGCTCTCCATGCTTTGGAAATTAAATATTTCCCTTTCCTTTTCGCTCAGATGGAAATAGGTTTGTCACTCATTTTTGCTGCGCTCGTGGAGTGCTCCTGCTACTCCTCCTAGGGTTTAGTTCATGGTGAAGTTTTAACTATTACAATAAGAAGTAAAGAAATAAATATATAGAAATTACATTATAAAAAATGATATATTTGACAAAGTAATCACTTACAGCCATCTCACGATCTCTCTCCATGAGGGGAATATCCTCACGCCCATGCTCAGGCGTGCTCAAGCCCTATATAAACCACAAAAATAGACAAAAACAATGTGAATCAATAATGGTTTGATTTTTCACTAACTAACATCTATAACAACAAATGTAAATTAAAATTTACTAATTTTCCTCATACCTCTTCTGTTAGAGCCATCAAGGATTGTATAGTAGATTTCACACCAATATCCATTGCCCTTGTCACATTTAGAGGTGCATCATCTCGCAGCAACTGAAAATAAAACAATAAATTATTCAACGTAATAAACGATGTGCATGTATAAACTACACAAATCTGTTAAGTACTTGATTCATTAGTTAAAATATTTATTCGATTACCTGCATAAAGGTTTGAGTAAATCCACCACCACTGGGAACTATTCCATGAAAACCTCCAATATTAGTCTGTTCAACATCCAAAATTGCATATTAAATTACTATTCGTAAAAAAATGCCATTAATATGCAATAAACTTATAATTGTTTACCAGTTACATACCCTAGCGATAGGTGTACTGCAAAAATAGGTTGGTGGGGGGCCGATGTATCTAGTTTCAACACTGTGACTCTACAATTTTATTAAAATCATAAAACATTTTTAGTTAATATTGCATTTGAAAATCAAAATTTAATAAATTAAATTCAATGAACACATGCACTAACTTTTACTTGACTATCAATGCCATATGCCTCATGCAAAATGTCAGCTGCCCTCTCCATCTCTATAGCTGCAGAAGGATCTTGTGTACCAGTCTCTTGAGGGTCGGTGGGGTCATGTGAACAAGTAGCCCTGCAATATTGACACACATGTGTTCGAAGGCCACCACTAGAAGACTCCCTTGGATGGTGTTGTAGAATAGGGCTAGTATGATGGATGACACTTTGGTTCAAAGTGTTGATTGCCTGCAGTGTCTCTATGCTAGCACTTTCCTTCATGACAGAAAGCATAACAATGTGCTCATGAGGTGGCCTAGCGAGAGCTCGTCTACCTTTCCACGTAGGATTTGGCTATGCACCAGGTCTATCCTTAGCTAACCCCCCACCTCTCCCCTGCAAATCCCTCATATCAAAATAATTTGGGATTTTGTTCAATATGAACTCACTGTATAGTTTCCTAAGGAAATATTATGGGACCTCACAATTGTTGCACAGTGGGTAATCGAAGACCATGTACCACCTATCATAAAACCGGTCCTTCATCTGTTGGTGGTGGCACCAATGGATAGGAAACCTCTTCGCATTGAGGGTAAGATTTTGATTTGTGCATGGGTCGGTGAATAATGAGCACAAATCACCTTTTGTAATTTTTAAATATTTCACATCCTTGTATGATAGTTTATTTACATAATAGTCCCTAGTTGCTTGCCTCCTATCTTCCCATCCAGTTATTTGTTTGCTAATTGAATCTACGTTTATTAACATATCTCTCAATGAATTTGCTAGGGTGATTCTTTTTGTGGTTGAACCATTTGGATCACTCAACCTATTGATCAAATCCTCAATTTGTTTTTTGTTGTTCTTAATTTCACTCATTAAATTTTTTTGAGTGCCAAGAGGGGGTTGAGTGATTGGTGGAGGAGGTTGATGTTGTGGTTGATTTTGATCTTGAGGATTTGGTTGGTCTTCCTGTTGAGGATTTTGAGGGTTTGTAGGTTGATTTGCATCTCCTAAAAATTCAAACAAATAGATATCCAATTCAACCTAAAACTAACAAATTCAAAAATAAAACCATAGAATCCTTACGTCTTGCAGCTCCTCGTCATCATGGCACCATCATTGTGATGAAATAGGGATTCTTGGTGAAGAAATTTTCCTCCTAGAACGCGAGCACAATATTTTGGGGTTTTTGGCTGCATGTGCAACAAAAAAACCTGTCGAAATGCAAATGAGAGATTTGCATTTTTTGTTTTGCTTTTAACAATTGATAACACGAGTGCATTATAATGTGCTCACGTTATCTATTTGTATTTTTAGCTGCCGAGACCTTGCCTAGGTTTAACAAAAGACATAACACAAGCGTGTTATAACTTGCTCGCATTATGGTCTTCAAATTTTATTTTTTTAGGGTGTGCATGGAATTGCTACCCATTTCCATGCACCTGCCTAGGGGTTGGATTAAATCTAAGTTTGATGGGGTGGTGAAAGGGAATCTGGGATTGGCTGGGAGTGGAGGTGTGTTACATGATGATAAAGGTATGTTGATTGCTGCGATGGATGTTTCTTTAGGGGTGTAGACCAATAATTTAGCTAAAGCTTTAGGATGCTACCATATTATAAATTTGGATTATAATATGAACTTTAAGAATGTTTGGATTGAAGGCAACTCCAAGAACATAACTAATTGCCTCACTGGTGCATCAACCCCATCATGGACTATCAACTATTGGATTGATGAGACTAGGGCCCCGTTATCTAAGTTTGGTAATGTTAAAATCTCCCATATCTATAAGGAAGGGAATGGAGTGGCGAACTTCTTTGCCAATGAGGGAGTAAGACAAAATAGAAAGGTGATGTGGCAAAATTTCCATGATTTCCCAGTTAATGTCAAGGCCGTTATCAATTATGATTGAAATCATGGGAGAGAAGCCACTTTTAAATATGATTAAGGTCATAGTTGCCAAGTACCGAGATACCATAAGATTTGGTGGCAGACTTGTATTTAATATGATAGCAGGGTCGAGTTCGCATGTTTTGTGGTTGCTTTGGTTTTGCTACTCTCTCTTATGTCTGCTCTTTCCTGGTTTGGGAAATCAGGGTAAAACTCTATCAAAAATGGGAGGAACTAGGAAAAGAGTTGAGCCTTTTGTGTGAACCAAAAATAAAGATAGTTTGAAGGTGTGGAAGAAAATTGAGAAGGGAGGGTTGTAACCATTCATTGAGAGACTTCATGGGCCTAAGATGAGAGCGACAAATTACTTCATGAAGCATTGGAACAAAGGTGAGATCATTATTTTTGGCAAGAAGGTGATTGTAGATGAGGATCTTATAGGTTTCGTTACTGGTCTTCCTATGGATGGAATGAAATTCTATCAGGACAGGAAATTCTTTGCTGAACCTGTGATCATTTTTTTGAAGACGAAGGAGGAAAAGGCAAGACTTGTTAAAATCTCAAATAACTATTTTGACTTGAACATGATAAATAAAATTTGGAGGGAAGTGCTCAAAGTTTTAATGGAGTACATCATGCTAGATGAGAGATTCACTAGAGTTTACAGGTATCATTTCACTTTACTCAATCACTTTAGATATAAGGTTAGGGTTTCTTTCCCCTATTACTTGTTATGCTCCCTGAATAATAGCATTAAAGAGAATAGGAAAAATCTGGAAAATAATCCAGTCTTGCATGTTGGCCTAATTCGGCTAATCTATGAGCATTTCAAAATTATGTCGATGGTCTCTAATCCCATCTCTACCTCTACTTTGGAGGGTTATGATACTGATTCGAGTTCACCAGAGGATACCAAGGCTTCAGACTTGGATTGGGTGGAAGCGATTACTCCTCCGCCTAGAAAAAAGAGAAAGAGTACTTCTACTGCTAAGCCTTATAATAAAAAATATCATCCTCAGCAACCCCCTCTTGAAGAGTCCGTGTTGAAGGAAACTTGTAGGGATGAACCTCCCATGAAAAAATTGGTCGCTTATTTGGAAGACTTTTCGGACGAGAATATTGTCAAACCTATTAAATTTTTTTTCTCCTCCGCCTCTTTCTAGTATGTCGGTAGAGATGAAAGACTCAACCATCATTTAGACCTGAACCCTAGAATGACCGTGTTTTTTATCCTGATAGGGAATATCATGGGGCTATTTTGTCTCTTGCTAGAAATGTAGCTATTGATAATTTTAAAATTCTGAAGTGGGCCTTTCATGAAATAAAGGACCTAAATTTGAAAAATAGAGCTTTGACCAACAAATTAGAAATTATGGAAACCAAAATGGCAAAGCAGAACCTTGGTGAGCCTCTATGGATGGTAGAAGAGAGGATGGCCATTGTGGACTATATCCAGAAAGAGGTGGAATTTAACAAAGGCCTTAAGAAGGATGGGGAGATCCTAGGTAGAGAGGTTGAGAAAATTAGGGAAGCCTTGAAGGCTACGGTTGAACACAATCATAGAATTGTCAAGAATAACAGCATTCCTCTAAGAGCTATTGTGGAAAAAATGGAGACTACTCAACCAAGAATCTTAATTATGGATTTGGACACGGAGAAGAACAAAAAAAAAAGATGGGCATTTGGGCCCTTCTAAGAAAACTAGATCCAACATGAAGAAAAGATAGGATATTGCGCCTCTGGAGACTCAAGATCTTAGGATGGTTGTCCAGGATATGGATATAATGGAAATGGATGTGGGTGAGACCCTGAAATCTCTGGGTTACTTCTGGTTCTATTTTCATTGGTCTTTTGCTATCCTTTTAGTGGTATTTTTTTGTTGGTTGCTGGTCTTTTCTGTTTATCTTTTTTTGTGGCCTTTCTTTTCTAGGATTGTCTTATGGTCAATCTTTTCTTGTTACGTAAACTTTGTGGTTTTGAATCCCTATAAAACCCATTTTTTCCTCGTTCAAAAACATTATAACAAACTCACTCAAGTGCGACTTTCACAACAACAACTTCAACCTGAGATAGAAAGAATTAATGACTGATATATTGGGGTAAGGGCAATAAATCTAGAAGAAAATAAATCATGAGTATCAATAGCGATTTGAAAACATAAGAAATAAATATCATGAGGAACCTAGCATACACTAAGTATTAGAGGAGCTAATAGTATCAAAGACAATACTGTCACAATCAATTTGGTAGATATGTATGAAATGTGAACTATTTGACAAGTTTCCTCAAAGAGACGTGGTTCTATGGACTGCAATAATTGCAACATAAGCACGACATGGATTAGATAGAAATAATTTAGACACTTTCGAGTAAATGCAATTGGTAGTTGTAAAATTGAATTCCACAAACTTTTTCTGCTTTCTCACTGCCTACAATGATCTCAAGATATGCACAAATGGATTTATTGAAAAGGAACATAGCATTCACTAACTCATAGCGCTTGCTAACACATATCATTTGCTAACAAACTGTATGTATTAACCAACGTTAGGTGTTCGCTAACACATGTTTGCTAACACACACCGCTCTACATACAATTACTAACACATTATTTGCTAACACACACTGACCTTGGTTAATACATAGGTTTGTTAGTTAACACATACCATTAACTTCAAACAGATGGAAATGGTGAGAGAAAAGACATATTTCACAACCTTTCCTAGCGTCTACTCTTCCTACCCCAAAATGGGGGCTTTGGAATAGGTAACATGGATGTCCAATGAAGCATAAAAGATGGGGAAGGTTTAACAAAGGTTGTATTTATAGCTACCCTAATAGACATGTATACAAAATGTGGATGTATAAATAAAGCACACATCAAGAATTATATCATTTAGTTGAGGAAAGCATAACAAATTTGTTCACAAGATCAAATAACATAAGCTACAAATTTAAATAGGAATTCTAAAGAACAATGGCTAGCTTAAATAGTTCATATGTATGAGAGAGAAACACAAAATGATTGCCAAATTGTATTAACTGAGATGTAGAAATTGATTTTGAGACAAGAGACAATGCAAGTATATTAAAAATAAAACTATGCAGGAATGAAGGAGCACTTGTTAGCAATTACCACAATGAAATAATTTTTTCCTTAGACCACTTAAAACAGAAAATGATTTATGCATCAACACTTAAAATACCAAAATCACTAAACGAGAAACAAACAAGAATTTTTTAATGAGGAATAATATATAACTGCAAGGTTAAGAAACATGGATAAGTAGATTTTTCATCAGACATAGATCTTTTGGATTAACATCCTCAAACATGAGAGAAATGAAAGATATGGCTGCCCTCCTTCTAGCGTCATTTTGTGGATTGTTTTTCTGCACTTTCTTAAGACAAACACTCATTAGTGTTGTTAGTCAAACTAAACAATGAAAATAGAACATCCCTATGAAATACTTGATCATGATACCTATGCCAACACGATAAATAGAAAAAAAACAACTAAATGAATGCATAAGCAAGCAAGATCAAACTCTATCCCATAGTGGGAGTGGTGCTCCTTTGATGTTGAAAGGATGCCCTTTCCCACCCCTTTGATAAGCTTCTTGATGTGATGAAAAGAATGTGATGAAAATGATAAGATTGCAAGTGATGAAGTGTAAGATGAGATGTGACTATAATACAAATGCTAATATTGTGGATGGATTTGTAGTAGAAGTGCCTTGTATATATAGATTCAAGAATTGAAAAATGGAGAGATGGGAGGAATACGGGATTAAGCATGAGCCAATGGCAAAGTGTCACTTGTCAACATGCTAGTGGAGGAGAAATGAGCACATTTTGGAGAATGTGCAAGTGGTTGAGGATTTGAGAGGTGTAAGAGAGATTAATGGCTTTGTAAGAGTCATTAAATGAATGTGGTTGAGACATTTTGGAGAGAAATGGGTTGGGCAAGAAAGTCAAATAAGTGGAGTAAATGAAGGAATATTCCTTGGGAATATGCCTTGGGGAAACTAGGGGTAATTAGATAATTAAATAAAATTAATTTCATGTGCAAGTGGGTGGGTTAGTCAATGGTTTAGGTTTGACCCAGGTTGAGTCAAAACCTAGAGGATGGGTAATTAGGATTATGGGTTAATTAATTCATATTAATTAACCTGGAGGAGTTTTAGAGATTTGACGTTTGATTTAATCAATTTGATTTATCAAATCAGATGATAGAACCTTGAGGGATTTAATTAAATAAACTGATTTATTTAATCAAACATGATGAATATTAGTGAATTAATCAATAAATGGCTTTATTTGATTAATAGAGGAATTTGATGTTAATTTGTAAAATTTAGATGCATGGTGTTGGTTAAGATTATTTTCATGTCTACACTCATAATTCACTTTAGTGGAGCGCAATTGTTAACCCTTACATGGTTCATACCCCTTCTATTTCCAATAATTTTTATCTTGTCACTAGTTTCTTTAATTCTAATGTATTTTTTATGTTGACACTCACTTTCAACATAAATATTATATCCCAATTATAGTATTTTAAGTGTATTATCAAACCTACAAGTTGACCTAGATACTTAAATTACAATTGATGCACTAGGTAGTAATTTGATTACAAACTCATCTATGTTATCATCCATCATCCTCATATCATATGAGGAGATTAAGTGGTCTATTAGTACAATTTAAGGGATAAGAAATAGAGTGATAAGAACCTTAGATTTTTTTTGAAATGATATCTTATTGAGTGTACTTGGATCTATACCTTCCCTTATCAACACTTGTATTCCTATTTTCCATGATGTAGAGTTTCTCAATGTATCACTTAGGTATATTTTACCTTATAATAATAGTTATCCTCTCTACCTTGAAGTTAGAATCTATACAGATATAGCATAAACTTAACAAATATTCTAGGCCATCCTTCTACCTCCATATTGAGAGAGAAAATCCAAACCCCTTTTAAAAAGATGAGAGACAAAACCCTTTAGCATTGAACTGGGTACTACAATGAGAGGATGGTTATATATGAAGTCTTGTAGTGAGAGAGAGTGATATGATAAAATAATGGTTACAACCACCATATCATATTATAATTTTATATGCCTGTTTTAGTGATATTATATGAGTTTAATAAAAAAAAATATTATAGAATTTCATTTCTTCCATTGTGCAAGGATGTAGGGGATATGTATGCTGGCTACTATGTTGTGTTGTCCTTTATTAGAAGCATTGATCTAAAATGTTAAAAAATCCTTAAAAATCAAGAAAAACCTATAAAATTAAGTTTGACCTTATAATTCCATTGTGTTATAATAGGGTTTTTACAAGTCCCCATCTTCTAAACCTATAATAATGGCTAGAGGTTATTTTTTTAATCATATACTACTGGAGTAATTATTTATTATTTTTGAAAATGATTTTCTTTAAATATTTGTAGCTCGTGAATGTTAAGTATGGGCCAAACATGGATGACTAATATTGCAATCTCCTTCATACAAAAAAATTCAAAATAATATTTTTAAATTCTTACAACTTGATAGGATTATAAAATGTGATCATGTCTAGTAAGTGGGTGATCCCACAATACTGGTTTACAATTTTTGGGCAAACTAGACACTGAACTGAGTTTTTTAACTAAATCTTCACTTTCGAGCTCTTATAATGGCTAAACCATAAGGAATTTGAAGATGATGCGAACTAGTGATTTGTGCCATTTTTTTCTATAGATGGGTATGTGCAAGATCATGATGGGCCAAAAAGTGGCGATATGTAAGCCATATGATGGCCCATGTGACTGACGACTTTTTTTTTACCCAAAATTGATGAAACGAAAAGGGTATTTAGAGGAGATTCTCAGCTTTCCACCAATATAAATTATGCTTTACTTTGAATTTAATAAATAATTATTATTCATTTTCTATTAGAATTATGAATAAAGTCCTAATTGATACGTTGATTGAAAAACATCTATAACTTTCAAATGGTATCACATTTTTTGAATCTAAAACATGCGTCACATTCTATGCTTCACATAATATAGGATTCAAAAAAAAAATTTGAATTTCATGAATTTTTGACCAAGTTAAGGTGGTTAGACAGACAATCTTTTATATGTTTTAAAATTTGTAATAAAGAATTCATAATTAATTATTTACTTGGAAAAAAATTATTAAAAAATATGCATCACATCGAGACATGAGTCCTCTACTTATATATTAAATCTTATAAAAAATATTATCATTTTATTGTGGTTAGGGTGGCCAGACATACACCTACTTCTTATTTTTACCCTAAAATTTAAATACTACTGCATTGAAATTTCAAATTTTTACCAAATAGATTTTTTTTAAAAATAAATGTCTAGTAGTTTAGAAACTACATTCAATTTTATACAGATTCTATTTTTACATTTTTTTGAAATAATATAGATAACTTATTCAAATTTTTACGTCAAGTTGTCTAACTCTGATTTTCTATCTTTTTATTGCCACTTAAGGACCTGTTTTTTCCATGATGATCCTGCACATACCCAGATTCTAAATATATTTTTTCAAAAAATTTGGAATAAGATTGCACTTCTTTTCTCATCTCCTTCAAAAATTACCTTTTTTAAAAAACAACATTTTTAAGGAGTGATGCTCACCGTATACAACATAGTTTTTTTTGTATGAAGGATTAAATTCTATTTTTTTTCAAATTTAGATTTGTATCTACGATATCTAACTAGTTCATTTGGTTTCATAGTGTTTTATTAAATATTTTTTCTTTAATCAAGTTTTTAAGTCAAACCAATTACAATTGAGACATACGCGGATCGTATACATGATAAAAAAAATTGTATGTATCGAAATTCATTGTTTTTTTTAATGGATCAAGGACATTGATACCCAGCCTGAACATATTTTTCAAAATTTAATTTTGATAATCTGTTATTTTTCCACATGTGCAAAATAGGGAGCTTGATTTTCGGTGAAAAACCTATGTTTAATTAAACTAAAAACACGCATACATAATAAAACCAAAACATATTAAAATTATATTATTTGGATATCTCATTCCAAAGAATACCGTCATCTAGTTGGGTTTGTGAAGTATCCTCCATTTTCATCCTCAACCCGAACTTCGAAGGGAATTTTTTTGGAGTGTTTTGGTTGTAGAGGGTGAGAAGGTGGGAAAAGTGGGATTCGAGTGAACCAGGGTTCGAGCAAACCCCCTTTCCACATGGTTTTTTTTTTTGCCTGGGAATGCATTGAATGGGTTCGTTTGAACCAAGGTTTGAGTGAACCCCCTTTAGGTTCGTTTGAACCCCCCAAAAGCAATTTATTTTAATGGGGTCATTTTTTGGAAGTTTTCCTTCCTCACTCGAATTGTAAACCACTTTTGTGGGTTCACCCAGGTTCAGGTCTCCAAAATATCAATGTTTCTACCCTATTTGTTTAATTATGCTGAAAATTATTTAAATAGAAGTGAGAGAAATTAATATTTTATTTTGAAAACCCCCTTATTTTTTTCCATTAGTTGATTTAGCATCCCAAATCCCTTCTTAGATGTTCAAACATCTCCTCTACTAATGCCTTTGTGAGTATTTCTACCAACTAATCTTCTCATCTATAAAAATCCATGTATATTTCTCAAATTTTCACTAGTTATCTTGATGAAATGGTATCTACTATTAATATGTTTGACTCATTAAGAAAAAATATCAATACAATTACTTACTTTGAGTCATAAACAAAAATAATGAATTTCCCTACTCAAACATTAAAACCTTCTTGGATTTCTAATTCATTTGACATGAGAATATTTATTCTTATACAACATTTTGAATATATTTGTGACCTGATTCTAGCTAGATACACCAATACATCAATAATTCATCTACATACTATCTTTCCTAGGTTTTTCTTCGATCCTTTATTCCAGCATGCAATTTTTAGAATACTTCTTCAAACAAAAAATAGTTCAAGGAAAAAGATCCCAAAATAGTTCCTTTTTTTGTCCTTGCCTATTCCAAAGAGAATATTGTAAACATTGGATTTATTGAATTGACTTGCTATATTACCTACAACATCGTCTGTATTTTCTTTACTTCTAATATATTCAAATCTTTCATTTTTTAGCCTCACATTTGGCTTAATGGGCTCTCTATTTCCTCATCCATACTTTCCCAAACATTTTCCATCATTAATCATTATTTTCATAATCTTAAAATCAATTTTTTTGTGAAACCTCCTTTGTTATTATCATCACAATTAGCAAAATTATCCTCATTCTATTGTTTTCATTTTATGACAGACCATATAATGTGATCTAAACCAAAATTATTTTCATCCATCATAAAATATAATCCAAAAACCATATTATTTTCTTCATCTTAATTATAAATCACAAAATATGATTCAAAATATTAATAAAAAATTGACTCAATTTATCTATTAAACAAACTTCTATTAATTATAATAAATTATATCATATCTTTACTGTATTATTTAGTTAACCCAAATAAAAGTACAGTGGTTCTTGGTTAAACAGAAATAAACATCAACGTAAACATTCCACCTAATGGTGCCACTTATTTCTTTATATATAACTAAATTAGAACGTCTAGCTTCATTATGCTTTCATTTAGTGGCGAGTGATATTTTTGGATACTTTGACAAACGCTGTTCTGGTGATGCGTGCACGGCCATCTCTGAGAGGCAACGATTTCTTCCAACAGTATCCTGTGCCCTCCACAGTGGCGTAGATAACTACTGTACAAAAGCAATCGTCGAGGCATGCCTGCTTGCACGAAGCTTCACTGATAGAAGTTGTGGTTTCATAATCATTACCCGGCCAATCTACCTGCCCTTCATCCACCATTTTCGCGCTGCTTGCACTGCACTTGTTCATCTGCTGCGGCGGGTTTTGAAAGCATCCCTTTGATGGGTTCCTTTTATCGCTAAAGTCGAACTCATCAGGAAAACTGCAACGGCCTGATTTGCCCACCACTTGACAGATCCCATTCAGACCACACTCACCATACCCCTCACATCTCTCTCCCTGCACACACACCACCCACCCCACCACAGAAATAAACAAGAGGAGAGCAGCAGTAGCAGTAGCAGCCATACCCACACAAATATGATGCCCAGAGAGATTTAAAACTATCCGAATCTAAGAAGCTTCTTTTATAGGGAGAACATATGCAAGCGGCGAGTTATAGTCATCGGAAGAGCTACAGGTTAAGCTTCCGTGATTACGGTAGGCGGTGGCCAACAGACTTGGTTCCACATAAACACCACAGCCGCAATTTAGAAAGTCAATGAGTACGCCCTTCTAGACATTATGTGATTTCCTTAACCACAACTGTACAAATCTACATGACGAAGTTTAAGGAGAACACGGGTGATCGTTGAAAATTAAGATTTTAGGGAAAGAGAAACTGCAAGATCGTCTAGAAAGCCACATAATCAAATTCACTTCCCTGGCTTGAAGTTTTCATTATGTTGTGGATCAAGTTAGACTTCACGTTTTCTCATACTATAGTTATATCGTCATTAAACTCCGATGAAACTATGTTTAGCTTTTTCTTCAATTTGCCATTTTGAACATTGCAACTACCATAATGCTTCTTCCAGAAGGTTTTTCGTGGTCGGTTTTAACAGTATCGTCGACCGTATCAAATATTATGTACAAGCAACTCCTAATTGATCTAGTTTTTTTATGCATTATAAAAAAATAAGATCTCTCTTGCATGTATGTATCCTATGTTCACTGATGAAATGGACGTATATCTTTCGTAAAGGGATCATGCATTTTTTCGATACAAATAGAATAGTTTATGATTTTTTTATGAAATCTATTATTTTAAAAGCGGTATTTAATCATTAATTTTTAAAATGTTAATTTTATAATTGTTAGGATGGTTTTTCAATTATTCTATCTCAAGCAATAATTATTACATATTTTATAAACAATTTATTGTATTTCAAATTCTACACTTTTCAATTTTTTGCTTTTTTCTAATCTTTTGTTGTGATTTAAAAGAGCATAAATATTGTATATCTAAATTCAAGCACATACAAGATATAAAGAAATCATATACTTAAAATAAAATTCTTCTTTTTATTTCTGTAAATTATAAACGAGATTATACATAGGTTATAACATAATAGAGAGGGTAGAGAGTCAACTAGCAATAATATGTTTTAGGAAAAATATTGTATATTCTTGTTTAGTGTATGTCTAAAAGGCCTAACATATATATATATATATATATATATATATATATATATATATATATATATATCCCTATCTGTCTCCCCTCTCCCTCTGTATATATTTATCTATCTCTCCACCTCTCCCACTTTCCATCTCTCCCCCTCCCTAGATCTATCTCTCCCCTCTCCCCCTCCCTCAATTCCACTATCCCTCCCTCTCTATATCTCTTTCTCTTCCCATATTTCTATATCTATCCCTCTTCGTCTCTCCCTCTCTACATCTCTATTTATCTATCTCTAATTCTCTCTAACTCATCCTTTCTCTCTCCTAACCCCTCATTATATCTTTATATATATCCCTCTCTCCCTCTCCCTCTCTATATTTTAAGCTATCTCTCCCTCTCTCCACATCTCCCTCTCTCTCCATTCTTTGGACCTATTTCTCTATCTCTCCCTCCTTCACTCCTTTCCTCCCTCCCTCCATCCCTATCTCCTCTTTATCTCTACCTCTATCTTTCTCTCCTTCTCTTCCCATATTTTCCTCTCCCCCTCTTTCTTTCTATCTCTTATATTTCTCCATCTCTCCATTTCTACTTTTCTATCTCTACTTCTTTCAATCTGACCTCTCTCTCTCCCTCTCTTCCTCTCCCTTCTTCCTCGCTCTATATATTGATCTATCTCTCCCTCTCCCCCCCTCTCCCTCTCTATACCTCTCTCCTCTCCCTCTCCCTTTGTCTCTTTTTCCTTCCCTCTCTATCTCTACTTCTCTCTTTCTCTTATTATATTTCCATATATCTCCATCTCTATATCTCTCTAGCTCTATTTCTCTCTATCTCACCCTTTATCTCCTTACCCATCTCTATCTATTTTCGTCTTTCCATTACTTCTTCCTTCACCCTCTCTATATATTGAGATATATATCCCTCTCTACACTCTTCTCTCTCTCCTTTTTTATATCTCTCTTTCTCTTTTCACCTCTCTCTCTCTCTCTATATATATATATTACTTTCCCTTTCCCTCTATATCTCATTGCATATCTTTATATCTCTCTATCCATATCCCTCTCTACTTATCTCTCTCCCTTTCTCTAAATCTTTTTCTCTATTCCCCCCTCCCTTAATCTTGTCTAGGAGAAAATTTGCACCCCTAACGCAAATTCCCCTTTTACCCCCTTCCACTTTAGAAAACCAAAAGCGGGGGCTTAATTCCACTTAAGCCCATTGTTCTCATCACACTTGGCACCTATTTTGAGAGACGATGGAAGTATTTATGTCTAGGATGCCCGTACGATGTGCAGAAATCCACACAACGTACTTACGTCCCTGATAGATTCTCGCGTCTAGATCCTATAGAGGTGTTACACTCCTCCTTGGGAGTCGAATGGTAATGCCCTCTACGATTGAATGACACGAATATGGTTATTTTCTTCACCCTTTTCTTCAAATTCACTCACCTTCATTCATTTCATGGCTAGTTGATCTCTTCATATCCTTTTTACATCGCCTACCATCTCTTCAAAAGCTCCAAGCAACTTCATCACTCAACACTTTACACTTCACAACAACAACGTCAACACTCCATCTGCTTCTGGTGGGCATTCAAACCTTTCTCCGCAAGAGAAAGGGTTACTTCCTGCTCCTCATCCTTTGTCTGAACAACAGAATATTCTGTTGTAGCTTCTTAAAGACCGCTTGATTACTCTTCCTTATCCTACACGTAAGAAATTTGATGATCTTGATAAAGAAAAAAATTCAAGATTTATGTGCACAATGCATGGCCATTCCACTAGTAAATGTAAGGTCTTGAAGGAAAAAATATGAAAACTTCATGATTCAGGTGTTTGTTGATGCACCTACCTCTTCTTCACATGACTAGTGATATCGAGTTTTACCTCTATCTTGTACGATCCAAGTATCTTGCATGGTTATCCTCCCCTTTATGTTGGGGGTAGTGATAACTTGTTTTGAAGATGTGTGTCCTTTTTAAGGACCCCCTCTCTCTCTATGTCTTTTGAATGAAGTGTCCCTTAAGTGGGCCCCCCTTTTTTTTTTAAAGGTTCCCAAGGGACCTCTTTGAAATCTTTACACTCGAATGAATTCCTTACTTCTAGCTTGGGGGTAGCCTAACTAGACTCTACTTTTCAAACAGTGCGTCCCTTGAGTGGATCCCTCTTCTTTTTGAAGGGTTCCTGAGGGACCCCTTTGAAATTTTTCCAACTTGACGACGGTCTACGTGACTGTCTTCTTACTTGCTCTATAGGACCAAGAACCTATAGATCTCCTTTACATCTTACTCAGTGATACAGGTTTTCCTCCTCGAGCGGGGATTGCTTTTATCACTCTTACTCAGTGATATAGGTTTTCCTCCTTGAGTGGGGTTTGCTTTTATCACTCTTACTCGATGATACGGGTTCTCCTCCTCGAGTGTGGATTTATTTTATCACTCTTACTCCACCATACAGGTTTTCCTCCTTGAGTAGGGATCACTTTTATCACTCTTACTTTGTGGTATAGGTTTTCCTCCTCGAGTGGGGATTTCTTTTATCACTCTTGCATTCATTTCATTCTTTAACATACCGAATCAAAGATTTTCACTTTCTTCATCCTGATTATATGCTATTTCTTCAAATTCATAGTTTTGTAGAACTTTTAACTTCTCTTTTGACCCTACACTCTCAGGTTATCCAGATTCTAGTCCGCTTCCTCAATGGTTCAGGTATGTGTTTCTAACTCTACCACTTCTTCGATCTACTTTAGTGAAGCACATATCAGAATTCATGCTCACTAAAGTGGGGGAAAAATGTATAGGAGAAAATTTTCACCCCTAATGCAAATTCCCCTTTTACCCCCTTCCACTTTAGAAAACCAAAAGTGGAGGCTTAATTCCACTTAAGCATGTTGTTCACATCATACTTGGTGCCTGTTTTGAGTGTCGGTGGAAGTATTTTTGTCTAGGACGCTCGTGCGACACACAAACATCCACACGATGCACTTATGTCCATGACAGATTCTTGTGTGCCAAGCCTGCAAAGGTGTTACAATCCCCATTGGGAGTCGAATGGTAACACCCTCTTCGGTCAACTGACCCTAATATGGTTGTTTTCTTCACCTTTCCTTCAAATTCACTCACCTTCATTCATTTCATGATGGGTTGATCTCTTCACACCCTTTCTACATCGCCTACCATCTCTTCACAAGCTCCAAGTAGCTTCATCACTCAACACTTCACACTTCATAGTAGAAACATCAACACTCCATCACTTCAATAGAGCAAGTGTGGAACAAACACCATTATAGTAGAGGCTCGAGTTCCTCTCATTTTCTCCCCCATTATCCTTGAGCACTTTGGGCAAAGATGGTAAGATTTCATTGCTCTCCTCTATTATTTGGTTGAGTAGCATAACACTACTTCATAGTGCTTTTGTATACTTTACTTCATCTCTACTTTTCTCTCTATCTATCTGGCTGTCCATGGAGGTGGGAACACCAAAATGGGAGTTTGACTGAGGCAAACCTCTATACAACCCCAACACTTTATTCTCTCTTATGTGTAGGTATTTAAGAAATTCACGAGTTGGAGAATTCATTACTTGCACAATTGTAATCATTTCCTTTCCCTTCTTCTCCTTGTCTTTATCATTTATATTTCAGTCTATTTTAGCTTTATCACATTCTATTACTCTATCACTTCCTAGAATTTCTTAACAATTAGAGTAGAAGCATTCACTTTTTCATTTTCTATGAAAAACTTGGTCCTTGGTCCATACGAGATGCTAGTACACCTCTGGGATGTTAGCGCACTACGTTATCATCCATGTTTTGCACTGTTGTCCTTTGGCCGAGGGCTTGATAGTTTGTCCAAAGAATCTTTGTGACCTGATCTTTTTGGTTCTAGAACTCTCATCGTTTTTCTTTGAAGTAGTTTAGGGTAGTTCGCCCTGTGAGGTTCTTTGAGTGAAGAGAACTCATGAGTAGAAAATCCCCCTTCTCTACAAATCTCTTCCTTTATCTCCCTCTCTCTCCCTATCTGTTTCCCCCACTCTATCTCCCCCTCTCTATCTCTACCTATCTCTCTTTATCCTTTCACCTATTTCTCTCTAACTCTATCTCACCCTCTCTCTATATCCCTCTATCTTTCCCTCTCCCTCTTGCTATATATATTTTTCGTCTCTTCTTCTCTATCTCTCCCTCTCTATCCCCCTCTCTCTCTATCTTTATCCCTCCCTCTACCTCTCTAAAAATATCTTTATATATTTGTCTCCTTGTTCATCTCTCCCTCTGTCCTCATCTCTAACTCTCTCTCTCTAAATACATTTCCTGTTGGCAACACAAGGGTAGGAAATTGAGAGGGGGGTGAATTAGTTGTCACATAATTTCAAACTTATTAAACTTATTAACTCTTATTCTCCGATTTGACTAATAACCATGAAAGCATAAATCAACACATCCGAAATAGACATAACACCAAGATTTTTATGTGGAAACCCTGCTAGGGGAAAAACTACAGTGGAGGTCACTCCACAAGTTTATACCCTATTAAAAGGGTAAGAAGAATAAATGGGGAATGCACATGCATTCAAGCACACTGCCTAGAGCTCACTGGTCAAATACAAAGGAAGACTCACTGTTTTACAAAAATATTAAGATTAAATCCATCTAAGGAATTTGAACTAAGAAAGTAGCATCTGCTAATGCCTCAGTGTAGTTTTGGTTAAGCACATGAACACTTCTTCACTCTTCTTCACTCTTCTTCACACTCTACTCTACCTTCGAATGATTTAAAACTTATTTTCATAGAGCATTCGCACACTTAGCTCTATCACACTTTCAAATGAAGAAAAAATCACTTATATATATCTGCAACAAGGAATTACATTGTGCTTCATGTTGGCTTCAACAAAATAAAAAATTGAATGCAAATTGGCATTCCAAAACAATAAAGACTATTAATGTGAATCAACCAAAGTTGGCCAAAACATAGTAGAGACCCAAAACAATGTCCTTGAACACAAAACACCTTCAAAGATTCTTCCTCGAAGATCCACAACATGCTTCAATCACCCTGTCATCCATGAACATGAAAAACATGAACATGCAAAAGAAAATCTTGGATCACGAGCACATCAATCAATGCAGACGTGCAACATAGATATAACATAATCTAAAAAAATTCACAAACACTACAAGAACATACGTAACAACTCATATTACGAGAATCACATTATCTTCTTCCAGAAACACTAGCTACAATAACATAATAACTGTCAAAACACAAAAACTCATAACTTGCTCAAATCTTCATTTGCACGTCTGAAAATTTTGTTGAATAAACTAGATAGGCTTGAAAAAAAACTCTTTAATCTGGAAATTCTCACCATCAACACACTGAACTTTCCATCATACTCATCTTCACTACTTCACAGATAACCTTAACATATTTTATTACAATTTTCTGAATATCCTCGACATATACAATCTCAAAGATATTAATGCTAATAGTGTTGACATCAATGAAAACCACATATCAACAAGACAACCACAACATCAAACAATCTCCCCCTTTGACATTGATGGAAAGAAATGATGTGAAAAATACCATCAATGCAACTAACTCCAACACTTACACCCCCTTAGGTTCCGACTCTCCTCTCATGACTTCCTCTCCCAGTTTTTCACATTACTCTTCTCTCCCTTAATTCTTCCAAAGTTTTTCATGTGACTGTTCTCCCCCTTTGACATCAATGAAAAAGATACACAATATCTTAACCATATATCTAAATCATCTGACTACGCCCCATGAGTAGCATCTACCACAAAATCAATCAGAATCAAGATATGATTGTGAAATGCATGGATTGATGCAATTTCTTGCATCTTAGTTCTGATTTGGAGGGGTAATCACCTCTAACTTCCCTCTGAGATACTCAAAATTATCCTTAGGAAATGGATTAGTAAATATGTCTACAATCTGTTCATCAAACTTTCCTATATCTTTGTCTCTTTTGATATAGCATTTACTCCCAAAAATTTTGAAATATCTAATAGTAGGCTTAAGACCAAACCATAGCTGAAAAGGAGTCTTACCAGTATTACCTTTGACTTGTACCTGATTGAGGATATAAACAATAGTACTCACAGATTCTCTCCAATAGATATGAGGAACATTTCCTTCCAACATCATAGGTCTAGCAACATCTTGAACTATCTTGTTCTTCATTTCCACAACTCCATTTTGTTGAGGGGTTTGTGGTGCAAACAATTTTCTCTTTATCCCATATTCTTCACAAAAATAATTAAACTCACCAGAAGTGAATTCACCACCTCTATTTGATCTTAGACACTTAATATTTAGACCTGTCTTTGTCTCAACCATAGCCTTAAAGATCTTGAACTTCTCTAGAGATTTAGATTTCTCCCTTAAGATATTAATCCACATTATGCTAGAGTAATCATCAATAAGCAACATGAAGTACCTGTAACCTTGTAAGCTTTTGATTCTAGTAGGACCACACAAGTTAGTATGCACAAGCTCGAATAATTCATTTGAACAATGTTGTTTTGTCTAAAATGAAATTCTAGTTTCCTTTCCTAACTGGCATTCCTTGCATATGGAATTAGTAGGCTTTACCAACTTAGGAAGATCTCTCACTACATGAGAGGAACTTATCTTGATAATATTATCAAATTTTACATGACACATTCTTCTATGCCACAACCAACTTTCATCAACTTGAGAAATCAAACAAATTTTACTAGCAACATTCAAATGAAAGATGTTACCTTTTGTTTTAGTACCCAAAACAATCACATTTCTAGAACTTCCCAATATTATACACTTTCCATCCTTGAATTAAAGATTGTATCCCTTATCAACCATCTTTCGGACACTGAAAATATTATGCTTCAAACCTTCAACATAAAGAAAATCATCAGTATTATGCTTACCATCAAAATAAATACATCCTCTATCATAGATTATACCACCATTGTTATCACCAAATCTTACAACACCACCATCATACTTTTTCGAGCTTACAAATTTTCTTTTATCACCTATCATGTGATGTGAACATCCACTATTAATTACCCATTCATCTTTTCCTTCAAATCGATCAGCTAGGGCTTTCTCCACATTTGTACAACTAGAAAATTTAGTTGACACATGATTATTTTCCTTGATAGTAATAAATACAAACTCATCTTCACTTACATTCCCTTTGACAGATTCATCATTTGTCGCACCTTCATCAGCAACATAATACCACTTCTTTTGAAATCTACGCTTGTTATGTCTTGGCTTAGGAACTCTTTCTGGACACCTTGATGCAAAATGGCCTATATTAATGCAAGAAAAATACTTAGTAGGAAAATTTCCTTTATACTTTACCTTCTCTAGTTTTCCTTTTGACAATAAGTGTTTCCAACTCATTCAGTTCTCTTTCTTCTTCTTCTTCAATCTGTCTCATTTGTTCCTCATACTTGAATACATTTCTAGAAGAAATTTTACCCAGACCATATCTTTGTTTGTCTCTCCCGGAAGTAGATGCTTTGAATGTAGATTCTATCTTAGGAAGGGCATCACTAAGTTCACTCAGCTCAAAAGGAGTAAGTTTACCAATCAACATATCTCTAGTTACATTTTTCACAGTCTAACACTCATCAATAGTTGTATCTTTGACTTTCTATGAAGTAGGCAAGGATCTAAGCACTTCAACAAAAATCTTTGATTCATCCAAATGTCCACTAGCACATCTGATACCACACACAAGTTCATTCACCCTTTGCATAAAAGTAGTAATATTCTCATCATCACCCATTTTCAACATTTCATATTTCCCTTTGAGAATTTGTAGCTTCGCAATCTTCATATTTGCATCACCTTCATACAAGGTTTCTAATTTATTCCAAATCTCATAAGCAGTCTTCAAATCCATAACATTCATCATCTGAGAATTAGTCAAAGTACTCAACAATGCTTCCTTAGCCCTGATTTTATATTCAACATCCCTAATCTTATCAGTAGTAGTAGGACCATTTTGAGGAATAAAATACCTATTACTTGTAATGTTCTAGTAGGATTCACCAATGCATCTCAGATGACACTCCATTCAAGTCTTCTACAAATAATAGTTTGTTCCATCAAATCTCTGACTATCCTTCTTATATGTCACCATCCCAGATCACCTCAAGTTGTTAAAATTATTCCAAATACCAATTGTTGGCAACACAAGGGCAAAAAACTAAGAGGGTGGGTGAATCAGTTTTCACAGAATTTCAAACTTATTAAACTTATTAACCCTTATTCTTAGATTTGATTAATAACCATGAAAGCATAAATCAGCAAAACATCAGGGTATGTGCAAGATCACCATGCAAAAAATAGGCCCTTAAGTGGCGAAAAATTCAGAAAAATCAGAGTTAGGCAACTTGGCATAAAAATTTGAATAAGTTATCTATATTATTTCAAAAATATGTAAGAACATAATTTGTAGAAAATTGAATTTAGTTTCTAAATAAATAGGTTTATTTACAAAAAAATAAAATCTATTTGGTGAAAATTTTATATTTCAATACAGTAGTACTTAAATTTCAAGGAAAAAATAAGAAGTAGGTGTCTGTCTGACCACCCTAACCACATTAAAATGATAATATTTTTTTATAAGATTTTAGATATAAGTAGAGGACTCATGTCTCAATGTGATACATCTTTTTTTATAATTTTTTCCTAGTAAATAATTAATTATAATTTTTTTATGACAACTTTTAAAAAATATAAAGACTTGTATGTTTGACCACCTTAACTTGGTCAAAACTTCATGAAATTCAATTTTTTATTTTTTAATCTTATAGTATGCGAAGCATAGAATGTGACACATATTTTGGATTCAAAAAATATGATACTGTTTGAAAGCTATAGATGTTTTTCAATCAGCCTAAAAATCAGGACTTTAGTCGTAATTCAATAGAAAATGAATAATAATTATTTATTAAATTCAAAGTAAAGCATAATTTATATTTTCAGAAAGCTGAGAATCTCCTTTAAAAACCTCTTTTGTTTCATCAATTTTGGGTAAAAAAAGAGTTGCCAGCCACATACCCATCTTATTGCCACTTTTTGGCCCATCATGATCTCCACATACCCATCAAAAACACACATAACACCAAGATTTTTATGTGGAAACCCTGTTAGGGGAAAAACCATGGTGGAGGTCACTCCACAAGTTTATACCCTGTTAAAAGTATAAGAAGAATAAATGGGAAATTCACATGCATTCAAGCTCACAACTCAAATACAAATGAAGACTCATTGTCTTACAGAAACATTCAGATTAAATCCATCTGAGGAATTTGGACTGGGAAAGTAGCATCTGCTAATGCCTAAGTATAGTTCCAGTTAAGCACATGAACACTTCTTCACTCTTCTTAAATCTTCTTCACACTTTGCTTTTCCTTCAATTGATTAGAACCTTATTCGCACATATCACTTGCACACTTCACACACTTCACACTTTCACACTTTCAAATGAAGAAAAAATCACTTATATATATCCGCAACAAGTAATTACCTTGCTTCATGTCAGCTTCAACAAAATAATAAAATGAATGCAAACTATTGGCCCAAAACAATCAAGATTATTAATGTGAATAAACCATTTAGTTAGACACAACATAGTAGAGAACCAAAAAAATATCCTCAAACACAAAACACCTTCAAATATTATTCCTCGAAGATCCACAACATGCTTCAATCACCCTGTCGGTCATGAACATGAAAAACATGAACACACAAGAGAAAATTTCAGATCACAAGCACAACGATCAACGTGGACATGCAACACAGATAAAACATGATCCAAAAAAATTTATGAACACCATAAGAACATACATAGCAACTCATAAATTACCAGAATCACATTATCTTCTTCTAGAAAGGCAGGCTATAATAACAGAATAACTGTCGGAATGCATTAAATCATAACTTTCTCAAATATTAATGTGCACCTCTGAATTTTTTTGTGAATAAACTAGATACGCTTGAAATAAAACCCTTTAATCCACAACTTTTCCCTATCAACAAGCTAAAATTTCCATCATACCGATCTTCACTGTTTCATAGACAACCTGTAACATATTTTATTACAATTTTCTCAATATCCTCGACATATACAGTCTTAAAGACATTAATTCTAATAGTGTTGACATCAATGACAACCACATATTAGCAACACAACCACAACATCAAACATATCCTTCTATATATCCATCACTCTCTCGATTTCTTTGTCTGCCTCCCTATTCCTAGGCCTCTATATCTCTATTTTCATCTCTATCTCTCCATATTTTTCCTTCTCTTTCTCCCCCTCTTTCTATCTCTCTCTATCTAATTCTCTCCCCCTCTCTCCCTATTAAAATATTCAAAGAAATTATAAATGTGAGTTCTTTCTAGTACACTCATGTTAGAATGTTATGACATTTGTTGGAATTCCCAAAAAATAGTAAAACCACATGTGGATCCCATGATTCTAGACCCACATTCTTTATTTTACCTTTGAATCTACACTTTATCTGACGTCAAAACACACCTTTCATGGTGTTGAAAAATGTAAATCATTGTTTAATAATTCAACACCATTTTTTGTCAATGTAGAAGAATTAAAAGTTTCATTTTTTAAATTGAATTTGATAGTATGAATTAATATTTTCATTCTTTCAAGATTTGGGATGATATTATCATGTTTTCTATTTGAATTTTATAACATACAATCATGTTTTTCATATTTTATACCGATTCTAGTAGATTTGTATAAATTTGAATGTCATGCCAAGGAAGTCAGAAAAAACTCAAATTTTACGTGTGTAAATTAAAAAATGAACTAGATAATATTGTGCAATTAAAAAAATTAAATTGTGGAGTTCAAGGTACATCCTCTTCTCATCATAGTTCATGTGCTATATATCCTAGTTAAATAATTCACTTCATTGTGGCCCAATTGTTAACCCTTATATGGTTTGTATCCCTTCTATTTCTTATAATTTTGATGTTGTCACTAATTTCTTTAATTTTCATGGATTTTTTATAATTACACTCATCTTCAACATCAAAGAATTATATCCCAACTATAAGATTTGAAGCATGTTATCAGCCCTACAAGTGGACCTAGATTTTAAAATTACCACGGATGGACTAGGTAGTAATTTGATTACATGCTCATCTATGTTAGTATCTATCATCCTAAAATCCTTTGAGGAGACAAAGAGAGCTATTAGTGGAATCCAAGAGATAATAAATAGAGTGATAAGAACAATAGATCTTTGTGAAGTTTTATCTTATTGAGTGTTCCATGATCTATTCTTTCCCTTATTGACACTTGTCTTCTTGTATTGCATGATGTAGATTTTCTCAAATTATCTTTTAGTTAAATGTTACCTTGAGATAACAACTATCCTCTCTACCTTGAAATTAGAATCTATACAAAGATAACATAAACTTAACAATGTTTCTAGGCCTTCCTTCTACCTCCAATATAATTATGGGTAATTTGGCATATTCATTAACTCTAATAAATAAATAAGTGTAATTCAAATATCTTCTAAGGAGATAAACCATATTTTATGTATATATGACTACATCATGTTTATCTAAGATAATTGAGTTAACATTGCAACATTCTATTTTAAGGAGACTATAGTGTTTAGAAAAATCAAACAAAAAAGTGGTTTGTTGCACCAAATTATTTATTGTTTTAGATATAGTATTTAACATAATATAACTAAAATATATATGTCTATTAGGTAGACCTTTGGAGTTTATAAACCAATATTAAGAAAACTTAAAAGCACAAGATTTTAGCATTATAATATTAAATTGTTGAATTTAAAATTGAAGCTAATCTCATGGCATAATCAAATGAACAAGATATAATGAAATAAATACTTGGTTTTATAGTTATAGGGAATGTCTAAAAGGAGCCTTATTGAAAGAGGGAATTCAACTCCCTTTCAAAAATATGAGAGAGATACAACCCTTTAGGATTGAATTTGGTACTACAATAAGAGGATGGATATACATGAAGTATTGTGGTGAGAGAGAGTGGTATGATACATGAATGAATATAACCACTATAGAATATTTTAATTTTGTATATGCAAGTTTTTTTGTATTGAATATCATAGAACCAAAGTATTACATAAGAAGATACATCACATAGTTCTCTTCGCGAGGGAAACCGCCCATCCCATGGCATCTAGTAATTTCTATATCCCATTACATACATTAAATCGACATTAACATGCTTATATCAACATTATATACACCATGAAAGAATTAAAAAATGCATTTACAATGAGAAAATAGTGCAAAAGAAGCCAAAGACTATCCAAGGAACCCTAGAATGTTTGTTGAGTCCACTTATGTTGCCAAAAAGTATTCAAGGTTTCCATTGAATTTTCCACCCCAACTATTTGCCACCTAAATTGAATATGTCTTGGTGCTACCTCATGAAAAACCATTACAAAATGGTAGAATGGAAGTCACTAGTGACCCGATGTGCCTCTACGTCCTGCAACTTTAAGCTTCAACAATGAACTTGTTGTTTCAACCTCTTCATTTGTGAAATATTCAATGTTGAGAAGAGGAAGATCCTCTCTGCCCTATCCTTTATTAACCACCTTTTTATTGAACTCCTTCTAAAAGGAATCCAATGCTCTAAGGAATAAATTTGTGGTGTGCTACAACCCATGCCCGAAGTTCACCTCCTAGAAGGTAACTGAAATTGTACCATCTTCTATTAGCTTTAGAAATTTTGTTTTGGACACTTTAACCATAAAAGAAACAACTGCAAAGATATATATGAGAGGGTGAGTCTTTTACAAGACTCAATTAGTGCACGCCTGACCCCACAAAATTTATCTTCATTTATTTTTTTCCAAATAAACCAAATAATTTCAGTTGCAATAATGATCCATAACTACATTAAGCCTTTTCTATCTTTATTGTGAACCAGTAGAAAAATTCTATTAGATCTTAAGTTATTATTTTTATCCCAATTATATTAGTTTTTGCAAAATAAACTCCATACTTCCCTTGCAAAAAAATAGTCAAAGAAGATATGGTTTACTGATTCTGGGACTCTACAAATGCTGCAGATCTCCATCTCTTCTAATTTTCCTTTGATTGGAAGTCTTTGCATTAGGAGAATCCATCAAAAGAAAGCCTGCTTAGGCTCCAAAAAATTGGACCAATAGTTTTTGAACACTTTAGTCCATTCGCCCTTACTTAGCTCTATTTTCCATGCTTAGTTGATTGGAGAATTATATATCTTTTTAACCATGAGCTTTGAAATATTGGAGCCATCGCTCCACCTGTAGTTTTTATACTACTCAGAGTCTATTGTATGGTTGACACTGTAGGGTATTTCTTTGCAAGCCTCCTTAATAATAGAGCATGTCCTCGTATTTCAGGCCTATAGATTGTAGTCCTTGCTAAGATCTTTCCATTCTCTCAGGCCTTCTTTATCCATTATGTTTGTGAGATATTCGATTCCTTTATTTTCCCAAGCCTTAGTTGAACACCCTTGTTTTAGAGCTAATGGTTTAAAATTATGGTATAGGTTCCACCATATTGATCTGTGTGCAAATACTATATTATCTGAGACAGCCTGTGTGTTTTGCATGTTCTCTTTTATAAATTCTCAAGCCTTCCAGAGGCTCTTAAATACAAACTTCTAGACCCCTTAGGCTTTATTACATGTTTACAACATATTAGGTCACATAATGGAAGGCCCTTCCAAGATTTTTCATGTCTGGGAGTTCCCCTTTCAATGTTATTCTAGATCGACACTTTCCATGGTTCATCCCAATCAAGGGCTTTCAAGATCCATTTTGTTACTAGAGAAATTCCTTGTAGATTGAGATATTTTAGCCTCAGGCCACCATCGAGCTTGCTTCGACAACACCAATCCCACCTTACCGAGTTCTTATTTTTCTTTCCCTTCCCATCAAACCACATAAATTTTTTGATTTTCTTTTGTAGTTCCTCAACCTAGTAATTGCTAAAAACCTAGACAAAGGCAAAATAGATGCCATAAGAGGCCAAAATATTCTAACATACATGTGTCCTCCTAGCAAAGGAAAGGAATTGCATGTTCCAAGCACCAATATTCTTGTCAATTTTTCCATGAATCCATAACCAAATCTCACTTAGATCTGGGCTCATAGCAAAGGGAATGTTGAGGTATCTAGCCTATTTTTTATGGCCACCCCATTGCATACCCAACATAGTTAGCCAATCTAGAGGTTCTTCCTTCCATCCAAGAAAAAATGATTTAGCAACAAATACTCTGGCCCTAGAGGCCACAAAAAATGTGTCAATTTCTTCCATTAGGTTATTGAAATTAGCTTCATCAAGCAAAGGAAATAAGGTTGTATCATCTACGAATTGGATGTTAATAAGGTCCTCCTGGTTTGGGAGAGAGATACCCTCAACTCTTGGTGCGCCCTTCTCCGATCTCAGGATAAAGTGCAATACATCTACTACTATTATAAATAGGGTAGGAGCTAAGGAACACCTTTGCCTAATTGACCTTTCCAAGATGAATTCTTCTATAAGGGACCCATTGATATCTACCCACACCACAACATTCTTGAATAGGGTGGCCACCATCTTACCAAAGGCATCCAAGAATATATCTACCCTTGATGAAACTAGTTTAGGTGTTGTTTATGAATCTCAGGAGGATTTTCACTAGTCTTTTGGACAGGAACTTTGCAAGGATTTTGTAGGATACATTTAACAAGTTTATTGGTATCCAATTCTTGATTAAGGACTTATCACCTTCTTTGGGCAGCAATCTTATAATGACTTTATTTATATTCCTTCCTAATGTACCTTTTTCTAGGGCCTCTATCTAGATAGTGTGCAAATCATCAACTATCCAATCGTAGAAGCTCTTATAAAATTCAGTTGGTGGGCCATCCACCCCCAGTGTTTTTTTATTCTATAGCAAGTTGATGGCATTTTTTATTTCATCTTTTGAAATGTCTTTGCTCAATTCAACTACTTCACTTTCCGTTATCCTCTTGGGAACCAAGTCTTTTATTAACTTTCTTGCACTGGAGCATCCATCCCCTTCACATTCAAAGGAGAACATGTTCCGAAAGAAACTAAAAAAAATCCTTTTTATGTCTTCTTAGTCTGTGAAGACTTCACCATTCACCTGGATTTATTTGATTTTCTCTTTAATACCTTTCTCTTTAAGCACTCTAAAAAATAAATTAGTTCCCTTGTCCCCACTCTCTAGCCAGTTGAGATTTGATCTCACTTTGAGCCGCTAGATCCTAAAGTTTAGAAGTTTCCTCAAGGAATCTTTGGCCATTCTGAGCCTATTTCCAAGTTCAATGTCCTTGGGGTTCTTCTGTAGAAAAGCTTCCACACACACCAATTCCTCATTGAAGAGGCCTTATTTCCTTCTTCTGTCTAAGGCTCTCTTTTTTCCAATCATTTGGAAGAGATACTTCCACCATATAGAGTTTAATTCCCATCTTTCAATTAAACTTAAGTTTTTATAGAGCCCCAAGTTGATCTTTATAAGGGAGGACACCCCATCCACACAATCACTATCTTGGAGCAAGAACATGTTGAGGATCAATCCCTTACCTTTCTTCTTTGCCACTTTACATCTAAATTTGAGTAGAAACCTTGCCCTTATGGGGTGATGATCTGGCAAGGTGAAGGAATGAACTTTAACTTTGCACCCTTCACTTAGTGAGTTTTTGATAAAAGGGTAAAACGGGTTTTACAGGGACCTGAAACCACAAAGTTTACAAAATAGAGTAGAGAACACCAAGGGTCCACCAAAAAAAGAACAGCTGCCCAAAAAAACCAGCAACAAATAGGCAAAAAAGACCAGGAGGGTTAGAAAGGGAGGGACAAGAGAAAAAAACACTACTTCAGAGACCTAAGGACAGTCTTTGTCTCTACCTCCAAAACCTGCATATCAGTAACCCCCTTTTTGAAGGTTTGAACCATTTTTGGGGTTAAGGGGGCCTTATGCTTCAAATTGGCGTGGGTTCTTTGAGAAATGCCACCATCCATTTCCTGGCTTTTATCTTCAGTGTCTTCCAGATCAACCACCAAGGATCCCTACTAGGCTTTGTCAAGCTTTTCGGTCATTGCATTGATTATTATAGCATTGTGTCTTGCTATTCAGTTGTTCTGTTCCATAATGGTTCTGATATTAATCCTTAAGCCCTCAACATCAGTATCAGTGATCCTGTTACTGTGCACCACATCTTTCTTACCTAATTCTACAATCTTAACACCCATTTCCTCAATCTTACTTTGCAGGGCCCAGTTTTTAAGTTTAAGCTCATTGATTTCAGAGAAGGTCCAATCCAGGAGTTTAGAATGGGACTTAGAGTTGGTTTTAGCCAGGTAGAGAAAATCAAGGGAAGGCTCTTTACCAGTGTTAACAGGGGAATTGTCGACATTTTGTATGTCCGGAACAGGGCCCACACAGCGCTTAGAAGTGTTGGTTTCAGCTTCCTCCAGCTTAGAGGACTCTTTGGTGTAAGAGACAAGGCTTTTAGCCTGGGTAGACTTGCCAGCAGGGCTGATTTTAGGAGGAGGACATTTGGGCTCAAACGGAACCCGGATTTTACCTGGATCCTTGGAAGGGCCAACATGCAAACTAGGGACTTTTAGGCCAGGGCTAGGGTTAGGCAAATAATTTGAGCCACTGGGCTCAGTATCATCACTGTCAATATCAGGGTTGGCTTCCGAGGTAGCAGGGGCATGCTCATGTAGATATTCAACAATAAGCCTAATTAACCCAGTATGCAGGATAGGAAATCTTTTGGGGTTCTTTTTATTGTCCTCCAAACTTTTCTTCAGAGAGCAGAATAGATAATAAGGGATAGAAACACTTACCTTGTGGCAGAAATGGTTGAGGAGGGCGAAGTGGTACCCGTAGACTTTAGTAAAATTCCCATCCATAGTGATATACTCCATGATGGCCCGAAGGACCTTTCTCCATATAGATTTTATGGAGTCAACATCAAAGTAACTATTCACAATTTTGACCAAATTTTGCTTTTCTTTGTCATTTTTGGGGAATCTGATAATAGCTTCATCAGAGTAAACTCTATCCCTAAAAAACTTCTTCCCATCAGTGGGTAATCCTGTAACTTTGGCAATTAAATCTTCATTGAGCTCCACATTCCTGCCGAATAGAATCAAGTTGCCATCATGCCAGTTTTTGGCAAAGAGATTCGTAGCCTCTAGATCAGAACCATGAAGCTTCTCTAGAAAAGGGATCAGACTGCCACTTTTTATCTTGTTCCAAGCCTTAGCATTTTTCATGTGGGTTTCATAGCTATCCAGTTCAGTTCGCTTTTTGTCCCCACCCATATCGGCCGACACAGTGAGGAAGATCCAAACACAATCCTTTCTAAAATTGGACCCGCCAAATCTAAGGACCCACAAAGTGTGCGGAGTAAACTTGCAAATTACTCCATAGAGCTCGGTCCCATACAATCTAATGATTGTGATGTGAAAGATCCAACTTATCCTCATTAAAGGGAGAACATGACGCCTTACCATGTGATTTATCATAGTTTAATAGGGCACAGACTTTAATATTTAGATCGCTATTATTAAGCCAGGTACACACTTCTTTACTCTTGACTCCTTCATTAGCAAAAATGTCCGCAATAACATTGGCTTCTCTATAGGTGTGTGTTATTTTAACTTATTCAAACTTGACCAATTTCAATTTAGCTTCATCAATCCATGATTTGATGGTCCATGAGGGAGGAGACTTGCCACGGAGGCAGTCAATTATGTTTTTGGAGTCTCCTTCAAACCATAAGTTTTTTATATTGAGACTTTGGGCTAAATTTATAATATGGTAAGCACCAGCCGCCTCCGCCAGATGATTAATTTGAGATCCGAGAGGAGAGGTCGTCACACCCATGAAATTGCCATAGGAATCCCTTATTACTCCTCCACATCCCACTGCCCCTGGATTACCTTTAGCCACACCATCAAAGTTAGCTTTGATCCACCCATTAGGCGGAAAAGTCCATTAAACTCCCTCTCTGTCCTTTATAGCCTTCATAGTAAAGCTAGACAGAATGTAGAATATGTTCTAATCCTTAGCAACACAATGATCATACTTCAAAAACTCAACATTCAGGGTCTTGCTATCCTTCTGGGCCATGACACTAAAATTTTCCTTTAGGGATCTGGCAATATTATCAAAGACATGATCCATAGGGGCTTCTTTGTCCCTAAAAATCTTGTTGTTGCGTTCTTTCCAGATGCCCCAAGCTATATGAGGAAAAGATAGCTCCCAAAAATACCTAAGTAAAGGGTTCCTTGTCGGGGCTTTCCATTGAGAAAAGAGTTCTTCAATGAGCAATGGGAAGACCCAAGAGAGATTCCATAATTTGTTAAAATTATCCCAAATAGAAGCAGCAAAAGAGCAATGAAGGAATAGGTGATTAACAGATTCAACATCCATCTTACAAAGACAACATCTATTAGGGATTTGAAATCCCCGTTTACACAAGTTGTCAGTCATAAGCAACTTATTTTGAAGCAAGGTCCAAAAGAAGATGTTAATTTTCGGTATCAGATTATTGCTCCGGGCTTTAGACCAAAAGGGAGGATGATCCAGAGAAGAAGTGAACTTAGCAAAAGCAGAAGACACTAAAAAGTTACTAGAGGGATCATCAATCCAAACCACACGGTCCTCCAGCTGCTCTGAGCTAAGTCTAACAGCCAACAGCGTAATCTGGATGGGGGCCAAAGCCTGACTAACTCTGCATAAGTCCACCCAATTACCATTCACACTGTAATCTTTCACATAAATACCAAACCTAGCCTTGCAGTTCTCAGCCCAATCTTTGAAGGGATTGATATTTATTAGAGGTTCCTTGAAAATCCATCTGTCTTCCCAGAATCTGGTACTATTACCATTTCTCATTTGCCAACCAATGCCTTCCTCCACAATCCTTTTTCCAATAATTAAATTGTTCCAGCATATAGATCCTCTTGGAAGAAGGTGGGAGTCCTTGTTAATAATGGAAGAGAAATTGTAATCTAGATATTTGCTAGCCATAATATCAATCCACTCCCCGAAGGAAGAGAAAATTCTCCAAATTTGCTTAGCCAAGAGGATTTTATTGATAGATCTGATTCTTCTTAGCCCAAGTCCACCATTATTTTTAGATCTATAGACCAAATTCCAGTCAATTAAGGGAATTCTTTTATTTTCCTCAACACCCGACCAGAGAAATCTTTTTTGAATTTTTTGAATTGTGTTAGCATATTTGGCAGGGATCTTAAAAAGGCTCAGGGCATAGATAGGGAGATTCTGAAGGGAAGCTTTGAGGAGCTAAAGCTTACCAGCTTGGCTAAGTAGAGCACCTTTCCAACCTACAAGCTTTTTACTAAATCTATCCACCAACGAAATCCAGAAGGCATCAAGAGGTTTCATACTTAAAGGAAGACCCAGGTAGGTGGCAGGAAGGGATTCCACCTTACAGTCCAGAATTCTAGCAATTTTGGTCTATCGATGTGTCAGAGTATTGAAAAAGAACAACGAGCTTTTTTGATTGTTGATCAGCTATCCTGAGGCTCTCCCATACTTTTCAAGTAGTTGTTTAATAGATTTAGCTTCAGACATAGAAGCTTTACCCATGAGCATAGTATCATCAACGAATTGTTGATGAGAGCACACCAAGTTGCTCGAGGACGGTCTGAGCCCGGAGATGACTTTACAGTCAATCAGTTTTTTCATGTTCCTACCTAAACTTTCAGCCATAATAGTGAATAAAATAGGAGAAGTAGGATCACCCTACCTGAGACCTCTGGTGCTCTGAAAAAAGGAAGTTGGGGAACCATTGACCATAACCGATATGGAAGTTGTGGACACAAGTTGTTCCACCATTTGAACCACCCTATTATTAAAGCCAAAGGCCTTCAGAATTTTAAATAAAAAAACCCAGTCAACTCTGTCATAGGCTTTTGATATGTCAAGCTTTAAAAGAAAACCTTTAGTCTTCGATTCAACAAGGGAGTGAATGTTCTCATGAACCAAAACAATAGAGTCAAGAATTTGTCTGCCAGGGACGAATCCATTCTATTAAGGAGAAATCAAGGAAGGCAAAAAAACTAAGAATCTAGAGGTTAAGACCTTAGAGATGATCTTTTATAAAGAATTACATAGACTGATAGGTCTGAAAGCCTCAAAGTTGTCAGCTCCAGGTTTCTTGGGGATGAGGACCAAGAAAGTAGCATTTATTTCTTTTAACAGACATCTGGCTCTAAAAAATTCCTTAACAGCATTAACCACATCTTCTTCAACCATCTCCCAGAACCATTGGAAGAAGAACAAAGGAAAACCATCGGGCCCCGGGGCTTTATTCCCATCAAAGGAAAAGATAGCCCTCTTGACTTCCTCATTGGTGGGGATAGTAGTCATAAAAGAGTTGTTCTCCTAGTTGATAATTCTTGGTATAGCTTCCACAAGCTGATCTTGTTCAATCTGATTTATTTCAGTACTAGCCAACAGAAGAAGTTTATAGAAGGAACCCGCCTGCCTCCTTATATCTTCTTCCTCCACAAAATTGGTTCCATTCACATCTATTTGGGATATTCTATTAATAGCTCTATTTTTAGAAGTCGAAAGGTGGAAATACCTTGTGTTTCTATCTCTGGTCGACAACCAGAGAGCTCTAGATCTTTGTTTCCAAAACTCCTCCTCCTTCCCAATAATGTCATGCATCTTCGTAAGGATCTCATTCTCTTTTTCCTTTATATCATTCAAGTAAACCTCATTCTGAATTTTGAATTGAATTGCTCCAAGATCCATCTGAAGTTCGGACTTGATTTTAAATATGTTCCCAAAAGAATCCTTTTTCCATTTTTTAAGATTACATTTCACTTCCCTTATTTTTTTGGCAATTCTGAACATAGCAGTTCCTTGAATACTTATATTCCACCATTTCTTTAATTCCTCTTTGAGCGCAGGATTGGAAATCCATATTTTTTCAAATTTGAAGGGGGTATTCTTCTTCTTTTTTATAGGATCCGCAGTGAGACTGATAGGAGAATGATCAGAACCTATTCTAGTGAGACATTTCAGGGAGCAAAAGTAATCAAAATACCAATGATTAGAGATCAGAGATCTATCTAATCTGACCTGTATAAGGTCCATCCCCTTTCTATAGTTTGACCAAGTGAAAGCGGCTCCAAGAAGGTCTAGATCTATTAGCCCTTGAGTATCAATAAAATTCTGAAGATCCTCTTTACTTTCTAAGTTGATCTGAGATCCCCCAAATTTCTCACCATTCATTATGGGGATATTGAAGTCCCCCATAACAATCCAAGCTTCTTTATCAAAAATCCTTCTAATGGAAGCTAATTCCAACCAAAACGATTTCCTCAAACCTTTACCATTAGGAGCATAAATGTTCATTTGAATCCAACTGAAGTTATCTCTTATATGAGTGAATCTAGTAACTATGTGATTTGTACCTTCCAAACTCGGATCACCTTTGATGTTATGGTAGTTCCAGAAAGTAACAATGCCACTCGAAGCATCATTAAAATTATTACCCTGGTTGTAGTAGTATTGAAAGAGTTTCATTTTTTCAATTTTCTCCTTAGACATTTTTGTTTCCTGAATCAGAAGAATATCCGATTTGTGATCTCTAAGAAAGTTGCAGAGAACATCCTACTTGTGGGGGCTATTAAGACCCCTTATATTACAGGACATAATCTTCATTAAATATCGGGGAGTTACAACACTCCGGGATGGCTTTCTGAGATACATCCACTATATCCTGAAAACTATTCAGCTCTCTTTTCTTTTTCGAGGACTTTTTACCTCTTGAGTTTTTAGTTGCACCACAATCAGCCTTGCCTCTTGATCTGGTGGAAATGCCACTTGGGGTCTTCCCTTGTTTGTTTTTTCTAGACTTCTTCTTTAATATATTCTCTTCATGACTGTCCGTCTCTCTACTAGATTCCCAATCCTTATCATTTGGTATTCTTTATTCCCAAGGTAGATTGTCCATGTTTCCATTCTCCTGACAGCACGAAGCATTGCTAGAAAGGTTGGCCGAGTGATCCTGATTATCAAGGGATTCTAAAACCCCAATAGTAAAACTGGTCTCCAATGGATGTTCCACACTCATAGAGGAGGGAAAACTAGATAACAAGGGGAGAGGAGGAATGTTCAAGATCAAGGATAGGCCCTCATTGGGAATATCCTCCAAAGCCAGTATCTCTTCATTTCTATCAGATGGGACTATATTTTGGGAGAAGGAAGGAGACAGGATCTGATCTCCTTCCTCCACAAGGGTGCCCTCAACAATACCTCTTTCCATCGTAACAGACTTTGGGTTATGAGGCTCAAAAGGGACCTCACCTTTGTACTCCAACACCAGTTCAATCTCTGAGGTGCCTTTCTGATTATCAGCTTCAGTAACCAACTCCTACTCTTTATTCTCCCTCCTTCCTTCTCCAGAGTCATTCTTCTTTTTTTTCCTATTCAACTGGCTTATCTTTCTCCAAGGCTGCATTAAGAGGGCATTTTTTTGCCCAATGTCCAGATTTCCTACACTTAAAGCAGGCAAACGGGATAGTTTCAAATTCTATACTCTATTCCCAGGAACCCAACTTAGACTTTATCTCTATCGATGAGGGTAAATTTGCTTCCTGAGGCACCCCCACATAGATCCTCGCGAAAACTAGTCTCTTTCTAGCAGCTATCATTGTGTCAATCAAAAGGAGCTCACCAAAGGAACTAGCAATAACTGAGAAGATGTCTTCACTCCAATATTCCACGGGCAGGCCTAGAAGTCTAACCCAGACTGGAACATTCTCAAAGATAGAGTCCGATAGATCCAAGTGGGAAGACCACTTCTTTAGAGCCACAGACAATTTTCCTATCACCCAAGGACCTCCACCTCTCACAGCCGTAATGTGTTCTTTGCAAGTAAATTAAAAAGCGAAAAAACCCTTAGGAAGAGTAGTAACAGAGACTTTCCCACTGGTTCTCCATTTTATTTTAACAAATTCCCTGACCACTTCAATATTTGGTCTAGGACCCATAAACTTTCCAACCAAGGTTCATTCCATTAAAGCTATGTTATGATCTATAATCAGATCAAGAATCAAAATAGAAAACTTAACTGTAGTAGGGGACGAGACATTTTGCACCAGAGGGAAGGAAGACTTTCCATTAGGTTTTACCTTGAAAAGTGAGGTCCAGGTTTTGCAGTTGCCTCCTAAACCGCTAGTGGTCCCCACTCGCCCACAATCCTTTTCAATTTTTTCTGTGGGAGAAGAAGCAAAGAAAGCAGCTAGAATTTCCTTTCCCCCAGGGTCCACCTGTATTTTGTTACCGAAATCCACATCATCCTGGTCATCCTTACCTTATTTTTGACTCGGTTCTAGCTCCTGATTCGACTGTTGATTATCTGATCTTGCTTCACTCCCAGATCCGCAACCATTGATTTGAAATTCAAACTTCGTTTTCTCCCGCGCGTGACCACGCTTGTGACCACTCATGCTCCCGTTGACTTAGTGAGTTAGTTAGGAAGAAATCTTTGTTTATGTAGAATCTATTAAGGCAAAAAATATATTATTTTAGAGCCTTTCTATAGGTTACACCATGTGAACTAGATACTTGCAAGGTCCTTTTTCTGACCTTCAGTCGGGTCAATTTATTTTTCATTCTTGACAAGAAATATTTTTCATTTCCCTTTCATTTCATATTTATTACCAAACTTTGTCCTCTTTGTTCTCTATCATCTTGAAGTCCCCTCCAAGAATATAGAGGATGTTTTCTAAATTTCCAAGTTGCTCCACAATTTACATCTTTCATTGTGTTCATTTATAGCATAGATGGAACACACTCGAATCTCTTGGTCCTCAAACTTCATTTTGATCCAAACGGCCTTGTTACATGGTGATATAACTTAGCAAGTGACAAGGTGGCTCCATTTTTTGGAGATACATATTGCTGCCCCATCATTCCCCATTTCATGTTGGGTGACAAAGTGTCTAACATCCCTCTTGATGCATCTGAGATTTTTTTCAAGTGAAAACCCAATTGATTTTACCTCCTGCAAAAAGACTACATCTTTAATTTTACACTGCCCAATAAACCTTCTCACTATATGTTTCTTTTCTGGGGATTCAATTCCCCTCACATTCCAAGAGATAGTATTAAGGGCCATCTAGACCATTTAAGGGTTCAACCTCCTTAGCAGGCCTAAAGGCCTCAAAGCATTTGGGAACTTTAGGTTTAGTTTCCATCCTCTTGGGTAGTGGGCTTGCACTAACTACACAAAGTTTTTATCTCTTGGTTTTCTTTAGATTCCCTTTCCCAATTAGGATAATGGTTCCTTCCTCCTTCTTTGGTCTTCCTAGCCTTCGTTTACTAGTAGGGTAAGAGTCGTTATCATTAAGAGGTTTAGCAAGAGTCAAGACAGGGAGGTTGCTATCCTCAGAGAAAATATTCCATGGTGCTACTTCTGATCCTTCCAATCCCACCTTGCCACCAACATCTTGCACACCAATACCCACCTCAACAACATCAGTGGATTGGCCATATGTGACATAGTGATAGGCCTTTTTTCCATAATCCCCTGGGTCTATCTAATATACAATCAGTCCAATGGTGCCATTAACCTGGGCGTTAATAGGAAATATTTTGGTTTCAAAGGCAGACACAATTTCCTACACTTTTAGAGTACTTTCTTGGTTACAATTGCCTTCCACATTATCAAATTTTTTTATGCCATCACTATTAGGGGCATCCACAATCCCACCCTGATTTTTTAGTTTCTCATAAGCAATTTGTTGTGCATTTTTCCATTTTTTGGTCTCAACCAAATGTTTTGATTCAATGTTTCCCATATTAAATTCGCAATCAGTATCCATGTTCTCAAAGACACTTGGCTTAGATTCCTCAGAATAGTGGGAAGATGTCTTAGAGAACACATCTCTCATGGTGGAGTCCCCAATGCCTGAATCCTCATAGGATGGGGGGGTTTCCCCAAATTGGATTGTCTCTTCAATGTTTACATTGCCAGTCTCAAGAGAGATTATTTTTTTCCCTAGTTCTTGGTTTAGGGTTTCAACTACTTTTTCGCTTTTCTCACCAATTTCATCAGATTTGGTATTTCCACTATCTAAGTTAAAGTTTGAAGTTTAAATAGTTGGGTTAACAATTTTCCCATATCTATAGGTTGAGCCAAATTTATTAGGAGGATTTTTAGGGACAATGAGTTCATCATCCCCCATGCTACCATTTTTTGCACTTCGGCCCTATGCCTTTGTTTCAAGGGTTTAATTTTAAAGAGTGGGAAATTTCTTCTTATGTGTCCTTCGTGACATAGATAACATGAATTCAAAGCCCCCAATAATTCCAAAGCACAGTCGGTGATACTAGCGTTGAGATTCAATGTCAAAATATCCGGTAGTGCAATTCTAGGTTCAAGGGAGACCAATACTCACACGTCTATGTGAGGGAGGATCATTTTGGCATTGCCAACCCTTAACACCCATCCATAGGGTTCCAACAGTAGTGGGATTAGATTCCAGATCCTTGAAAAAATGTTTTCCATAGTTAACCACCTATGGCATGATAGGAAAATTATTTCCTCGTTGATGGCATCTGGTGCCCAAGCTAATGCCCTAAAGACGTTTTTGGCTATACTCCAAAATTTTTTATCGAACAACTTGGTTTAGATTTCATGGCTTCTGAAAAAAACCACATAAAACCCATTTTGCACCATTCTTAAAAAAAAAGAAGTGAATTCCTAATTTTCTTCCCCACACCCACCATCTAGGCATTCGTCTAACTTCTCGCTAGGACTTTATTTATGTCCATAGTGGCCATGAAAACCCCAATGTTCCTTAACCTATTATCTTCATCCAATAAAAATTTGCAAAGTTCATTATTTGGAGAAAAACAATCAATCTAAGCATTGTTAGGGTTGCCCATACCTCCTACGCATCCCCCATCAACACCTTCACTGACTGATTCGATGATGAATTTATACCCCACCTGAATCGACACCTTCTCACCTGTGAGAACGTCCTTGAAAGACTTGGGAGAAGAGGCACCAAAAGACCCATTTTCACTTTCCACACAGGGATATTCAAAGGCTCTGAATCCTTGGACATCACATTGGCAACAACCGTCCAAGCTTCACACGCTGCAATTGAGCACCAACACCGCACCCACAAACCTTCAGAGTGAGGAGATAAATGTTAGTTCTTTGAAGTCTAAATTTAAGTTTAAGAAACTTCTGTTTCAAATAGATGTTTCCACTTCCTATTTAGAAACATCTAGTTCGAATAGAAGCTTCTAGTAACTCATTCGAAAGCTTTCCCTCTTTTATAAATATGTCATTATTGATCTCTCATTTGTATTGTTGAGAAAAAGAATTAATTTTCTGAGAAGAAGAATTAATTGCTGAATCGAAGCTTCTGATGTAAAGAGATTTTATGAGATAATAAAAGCTATTGATCCTTGCCCCGTGGTTTTTCCTCCACATTGGAGGTTTTCCACATAATCTTTGTGTTCTTCGCAATATCTTATTTTGCTATCTATTTTATTTACTATGTTTATTTTTATTGTTGTTTTCATTACTTTTATTCTGGCTTAAATTTCATAACAACTGGCATCAGAGCGCCAGGTTGCTGGAAGATTTGGTGTGTGTAGGTTTTTTTTTCTTTCATTGAGTAGCATGGAGGTCACAACAAGTGACATGGAAAAGTTAAATAGGGTTAATTTTTCCTTATGGAAATCCCAAATGGAGGATATATTAATTCTGAAATATCAGTATTTGCTGCTCGAAGGAATATCAAAGAAACCCACATCAGTGGCTGATGAAGATTGGAAAAAGATGGATAGAAAGGCAATTGCAACCATCTGTCAATGCCTGGCTAAGAATGTGTATTTTAATGTTGCAGGAGAGAAGACAACAGCAGAACTATGGAAAAATCTTCATGATCTATATGAGAACACTGCATCAAATAAAGTTTTTCTGATGAAAAAATTATACAATCTCAAAATGAAGGAGGGTGCTTTAGTAGCAGAACATTTAAATGAGTTCAACATAATTACTAGTCAGCTTGCCTCTGTTAAAATCACTTTGGATGATGAGATTAGAGCCATCTTATTAATGTGTTCAATGCCGAATAGCTGGGAGAATTTGATCGTAGCTATTAGCACTTCGGCACCTGGAGGAACTCTAAAGTTTGATGATGTTAGTAGCAATTTAATGAATGAGGAGCTACAACGTAAATCAATGACAGAGAACCAGGGAGGAGAAGCCTTAGCCCTAGTTGATCGTGGTAGAAAATTTGATCGGAACCAACAAGGGCATTCGAAGTCAAGAGGAAGATCAAAATCAAGAAGAGGCAGAATCACCTGTTATCATTGCGGCAAATCGGGACACATGAAAAGAGAATGTCGAATCTGGAAGCGAGAGCAAAAGGAACAAAAACCAGCAAGTGCAAATGAAGAATATACAGTTGTTGCATCAGATGGTGAGGTATTAATTACTATTTCATATGAGGATGCATGTCTTTATACTTCTAATCATGATATTGATTGGATTTTAGATTCTGGAGCCTCCTAACATGCTACCCCAAGCAGAGAAAATTTTATTTCTTATAAATCTGGTAATTTGGGTAAGGTTCGCTTGGGTAATAATAATTTATGTAGTATTGAGGGAGTGGGAGATGTTTTAATAAAAATAGAAGATGGTTGTAGTTTATTGCTTAAACAGGTTAGACATATACCAGAGCTTGGAATGAATTTAGTTTCAGCTGGAAAGCTAGATGATGAAGGCTGCCATATAGTATTTGGCAAGGGATGCTGGAAAATTGTAAAAGG